>SKCR01022564.1:0-34972 GCA_019454045.1 Zanthoxylum bungeanum
TGAAACTTTGTATTATGTTTAATATAAAATTTTTATTTCATTAAATGAATGATTATGATATAATCATTCATTATATTTAAAAGGTTCTAAATATTAAATTATTTTGATAATTTAATATATAAATATATATTTGGTAATGAATATTTTATATATAAAATATTACTAAATTGGATCTTACAACTTTTTACATGACAACTTAAAATTATCATTAAAGTAAAATTTATTGTTACAAATTTTGAAAAAAATCGATGGGCTGGCCGAAACTTATCCAAGGGAGTAAGGGAAGGGTTTTGTATTATTTTGTAAAATAAAACCCTAAGTATAAAAGATTATGTAAATGATCTTTTTACCCTAATTGAGTTTTGCAAACCCTAGTGTAACACCCCACCAGAGGTAATATACTATTGGCAGGAGACATGATTAACCCATCTCCATAAGCCTTCAAATTTATAGAAAAACAGACATGATGTATCCTACAACTGGACAACCTAGATCGCAGTCCAACATCAAAATGAAACCTAACAGAAACATCCAACATTCAAAGGACCTCAGGTCCACACAAAACACATCAAAATCAATGTCAACATTTAAGGGTTTCATGTCCACGACATCAGTCAACACTTAATGGCTCTGTGCCCACAACATCATATACAAATAAAAAATTTAACTCATTAATACAAAATAGCGTGCTCAGCACGACATAAAACATAATAACCATAAATCCTAGACCTCTAAGACTTTTCCCACAATACTTGCGAGGGTGACTTTAGCTTGGGTGATCCGCGTCTCGAGCATGACTTCCAAAGCTGACGTGGTTGACCAATCTGGAAGCCAACCTGAAAAAATAGAAAACTAGTTTGGTGTGAGTTTTAAAACTCAATAAGTAACCACGCTCATACTACAAACAAAACATACAAGTCAAATATTTTAGCAGTTTATTAGAATTACTAAATTATTACAAGTTCAGATTTATCAACTTTTTATTATCTTTATACTTTACCATGTCAAATTCTCATATCTACATATTCACATATATGCCAATCTATTAGCCAAACATTCAAATCACACATAGCATCAATACGAATATCACAGAATAAGTCATTTTACATCGTAACCATTTCAATAAAAAGAAATATGAAGTCATATACTTTAACTTTATTATGAATGCACGTCTTTGAAATATCCTTAAATTAATAAGTCAAACAACCTTCCTTCAGTTCAAAACAAACTTTCTTCCATTCCGATAACCTTACGTTAGCTTAATATTCGTGACTTATACACTTTAATGCAAATTAGACTTCTCTTATATTCATGCAAATCCAATTTAAGAATTCTACAACACATTATCGAAATTCTATAAACTCATTTAGTCTCTTCCATAATATACGCACATATAATAAAAAAACTTAGCAAATACACTTATAATTTCTTATATTCACGCTTATTTTCAAGTCATTCATTCATTCCCCAATAGCATACACAGTCCATACATATCACGAATTCTATCACACACATATACACTCAAACATATATACAGTCATCGTACAACCAACAATGAAGTATATATAACAGCCAATATATCACAAAGCACATAACCAAACTAAATATATATATATATGGATGGCTTACACATACAATGCTCGTACTAGACTCATTACCAATTTTAGAATAAGTATGAGATGAATTATGTCTGAACGGATCCCTAATCAGCTCGACTGCTACACCACGAGATTATCAACCAATCAAACATACACACATGCACACATATCACGTGACACAAACTCATCACACAATTTCACATACACAAGCATATACATGAAAAACATTACTTTATCATCTGAATCGTCATACACATGCGTATATAAATCAAACATATGAATATACCCATTACTTCGAATTCTGATACCAGAGCCTTTTTACAGTTCTTATATCCTTTACTTATCGATTAAGCATACACCATTTCAGAATTCTTATCTGAAATATTGATACAGTATCTTACCAAATATACATTTCCATTCATATACATATCCTACTAATCACGTAATTCTATCACTCAAGAAAGACTTAACTTATACCAATCTAACCTCTTTACAGCTAAATCGTATGCATTAGTCAATAACCAACTTATCCCAATAATGCACATCTAAACGTGCTAACACAAATTCAGAAATCATAACTTGTTCTCTTTACCGATTCTTTATATCCAACTCATACATATCTTATCATCACACACACACACACATATATATATATATATGAATACGTGTTCATATACCTATTCATTTACATATTCATTTACATACACGTATACATACCATTACCGGTTCATACACTTACATACATCCATACATACACATAGACATTAAGCTCATCTCATATCTCATTTCATTTCATATCATATCAACAACAAAGATCCATACCTGTGGTGGTTGATTAATTAACTATACATAACCTTGATCTTTGTTCTCAAAATCATCTCTTACTATCCTCATTTATCCTAAACACTTCAACCATTTATAAATATATATATATATATATATATAATATATATATATATATATATATATATATAAACAGGAATTAACATTCAAGTACTCATCGCATGAGTTACTTATCGGGTTCGCGATAGAGAATCCTCAACTTAACTTTGACAAATTTTGGATTTTTCCGGGATAACTAGATTAAGTCCGATTTCAATATTTTCAGTTCTATTAATCTTAAAACATCGTTAAAAATTAATCTGAGCAACCAATTAATTCAAATCCTCTGTTTATGCGTTTTTGTAAAATCTTCCAAAAAGGTTTCCGTAGACGCTACAGAAGGGTCTCGAACCTTCCAAACCTACCCGGATTTATCTAAACATTATCGTATCATTATGACTCATATCTATCATTACGATAAAAAACACGTCAATACACGCAAAACCCCATTTTACAGAAAATTTATATATTCTACCATATCAATCCAATTTATTCCGTTCTCACTCGAATTCTACCAAATATACATATTCAATATACTCATGCTCAAACAATTCAATTTATCTCATTACGCTACTCTACGAAGCTATTGGATACATCCGAACATTTAACGAAAAACTTGATATTAGCGAATTTTTACCGGGATGTCTTATCAAGATTTCAAGGGCATAGACAGACTCAAAACGATCTCATGAACGCGCTGGAATCGATGAAATTCGAATCGGAGCTCCCGAGAAAATCTATCACAGTTCATCTGAACGTTTCTGCCTCGTTTAGCATGCAATCGTGCACAGAATAAAAAATCTATCACCGTCAACTTGTAGAACTCTCTGAGAGCTTCGATTTGGAAGGTGGTTCGGGTCGTGAAACAAAGAAATGAAGCGGGATCGAAAAATAGAAGCTCGCGCGTCTCTCTCATCCCTGTGCTGTCATTCGCCGTCAACCGCACAATCGTCAGCCACCACGAGATGCTCCGTGGCCGGACGACCAGGATGGCATCGGCGTGCACCATCATTGACAGCTGCAGGGCAGTTCGCCGATGCCAACTCTCTCTCACTCTCATTTTCTCTCTCTTCGGGTTACTGTAGTTAAGGATGAAGTTTTGGGGTTCCTTTGCAATTAACTGGAATTTCTGGCTTTAATAACAAACTTCCTAAAAATTACACATATGTCTCTGCGCGAAATTGCAACTTGGTCCTTAATGTGGGCTGATTCGGTTTTCAGCAAAATTGTGGTCTTTCTGCTCAAAATTTCAAAAATGTTCAATATGAAAGTTATTCATCTTAGAAAAATAAGTCAAATGGTTCAATAATTAGCTCAATCGGAGTTCGTTTGCTATTTTTATATCCGAAACAAGAAATTTTTATGCGTATAACGATATAAACAGAAATCGTGTAACTGATTCTTGAAATCACGTGTTTTCCAAAGCGACGAAGCTTCACTTTAAAATGTTCTGATCTATTTTCCAACACATAATCCCTTATTTTCAAATAGCATCATGTTCCAAATCATTAACTTTAATTCGGAAATCTTCCCGCACTGTTCCGAAAAACTCAGGATATTACACCTAGCCACCTTCTTGTTCTAAGTTTTTCTCTCAAAAGTTGAAGAAAAAAAGAACAAGAAAAATAAAAGGATTAAAGTGTGACATATATTTGTACAATCTCTAAAAGCGTTTATGGATTTTTTTTATTTCTTTTGAGTCTAGCCCACACTAGCATTTGTTGGTTGTGAGATATAGCACGGAAGGCCATTCGAAGATTGGATCTAAAACATCATCTTTTTTTTGTTCATACGACAATTAGCAGAATTTTGCTCACCGCCACCACTTGTTTGATGGTTTTGAGGCTCAGTTTTATTTAGTTTTAATCCAGGAAAATTAGGGAACATTAATGGGGTGTTTCAAGAGTGTTGTGGGGGCTATTTTTGGTGAAATACCATACCTAAAACACTGGTGTGGTTCACGCAAAAGAGGAGCTGATTTAGGTAGTGAGTTGGGCGCGATTTCGGGTCCAAAATTGTCCAGATCTGAGTTACTGCTCGAAGGATGAAATTTTGTTAAAAACATAAGTAAAATTTCAGTGAAGGAGCTGGTCACATTCGACCAAGCAAATGGAAAGGCATAAATTTTTTTCAAGGTCGATCCCTAGTGCCTAAGGCATTTCTACTGCGCTAGGAAATCGGTTCCTATATAGATGTTCGTTGGGTATGAACCGATGCACTCGTTAATCAAGTGCGTATCAAGATAAGAATCTGTCGGCCCATATGTGTACCATAAGGGGTTTAGGTATCCATGTGAGTAAGTCATGATTCTTAAAGACTTTGGCCAAAGTCGATCACCTAGGGTGGATCGCATGTACCAGAAATAGTGTTCTGAATAGTTGTAAAGAATTATAGATATATCGACAGGAAATATGCGCCTTGTAAACTTGACGGTGTAATTTATATTTCCTAAGCACAACTCGGATAGCCTACGACGGAGAGATTGTTAAACATATGCGATGACCTCGACTTGTATAGTTCAGAAAGGTCGTTCATGTTCTTCATGAATTTGGAGGTGGCCGAATTACGTACATATAAACTAGGCTTATATGTCGAACGTGTCTGGACTTAGAGAGTCCCACAAATGAAGTGTACATGTTAAGCACTAGGATAGCCGATAATTTTTTTATAATAAATCATATTTGATATTATATTTATCAACTAAAATAATTAAGTGTTATTGGATAACATTAATTATTTACCTTAACTTAATTGGATTAATCTAAAATTACACAAGTACTTTGTTGTAATTTCATAAATATCTCTACCATTGGAGGATATTTTGGTAATTACAAATATGTAATAATATGTGTATTTGGCTTAATTTAATTGGATTAAATCAAAGTGGTAGACATTGAACTAATCCATTGATTAAACTTTATCTTGATTTAATTGGATTGAATCAAAGTGATAGATAAAGGTGATTAGTCACATCTAATTATACATATTTGGACAAATTGATTAAGTCCACATAAAAGTTGATTAAGACTTTTATTAATTAAAAATTGCATAAGTTTTGCTATAAAAGGCAAGCTTAAACAAGGAAAAGTAAGCTAAAACAAGCATTAAGCAAAAGAAAGAAATATTAGCCTAAGTAAAGTTTTTGTGGGAGAAGCTTTGGAAGTTCTCTACGGCAATAAGAAGAAGAAGATTGGATCTTGAAATCAAACTTGCTATGTAAGTTTGATCTTCTCTAAAACTATGTTTTCATTAGTGAGTTGTTATCATTAATGAAACATATAGTGATGTATTATGTATTGGATACATAATAACATAACTTGATGTTGAAATTAGACTAATGAATTATGTATGGATGCTTTGGAAGCATAAACACAATATGCTTGTGATTGGGTCAAAATATTCATGTTAGACATGGAATATTAAATTAGAGTTTGGAACTCTCTATGATAGCTTGGATGTATGACTACTATTTTAAAATCACTTAACCGCCTTTGAGTGATCTAGAATTGTTAATGAGTCACTTTATTATGAGATTCTATTTTGGTTTATGTTTTGATTCAAAGAAATACATATATGTATTTAGAATACATGTATGTTTGTTGTATAATATGTGTTGATGTTGGTTTTGATGTTGAAATTGGATTTTAGGTGTATTGAAGTATTTGGAGAAAATTAGAAGTGTTTTGGATTGGATTCAAGGAAAATTTACTCACTGCCAATATTTTACATATGGTAGCGTCTCGACTCAGATCTCTGGTGTCGCGACACTCAGCTCTTAGAGTTGAGGGCGTCGTGACGCTCACCCTTGCGCGTCGCGATGCCTAGCATTCACAGATTGGGAGTTGCAATTCTCAAGCCTACGCATCACGATATGCCGAGAGACTCTGCCCATGAGCACTGAAACTTCATTTTCTCCATTCCGGAATTTTCAGACTTTGATTCAACCCCAGTGTTTTCCTACAGACTCGTAACGGAATATAGTATTCCATAAAATAATTTAAAAATACACCCATGCTTGATATCCACGGTGGATTGACATCTTATTTCCAATCTTGCAAGCAAATTGTAAGATTTTGTAATTTGCAAAGTCTTGTAACTTGCAAAGCAAGAGGTGACCACATCTTGCTATAAATAGAGGTGTTTACCTCTCATTTTCCTTAGAAAAACTCCCACAAGTCTCTCTTGAGACTTTGTGGGATGAACTATTGTGTTTTTTTTTTTTATAATTTCTTTCAGTAATAAAATTATGAGTGTTTTAATTTTTATTTTATTTTTTCTAATTTGTATCATGTTAGAGTAAAGAGTGAAGTTAGAGGTATGAAAATATATGTGATTTTTATTCACATTATATTTTATAAATTGTGATTATTTCCGAGATAAATCCATATTTTTTTTCAATTTATAGAGGACTATATTGATTAACTGTAGACAGTCCCCGATTGACATATATAATACTTGAATCTAATAAATAAGAGATAGTTGACTATTAAAAATCTAGATTAGTTATATACATTACAATTCTACATGTTTTGGCATATTTAGTATATTGTTAGGCAGCGCGTACGCGCGCGCACTATGCGCTCAAACATCATTTTTTTTTGTTTTCTTTCTAATCTTTCAGCTCTCTTTCCATGAAGGAATTAAGATATTTTACCCTAATTTCTTCCAACCTTCCCTAAACACTTCAAAAACACCCAAAATTAATTTTCAACATCAAAACCAACATCAACACATGTTATAGAAAAAAAATCAAGTTTTTCAAAAAATATTTTTTTACAAAAACATAAATTTATTCTAAATACGCACTTGCGTAAATTTTGAATCCAATACAAAAACCAAATTAGAATCCCAATAAGAAATATCTCGTGAATAATTCTAGGTCACCCAAAGGTGGTCAAATGATTCTAGAATGATAGTCATAACTCTAAGTTTTAATCTAGAGTTCCAAACTCTAATTTTATGTTTATGTCTAACATAAATATTTTGACCCAATTACAAGCATATTGAGTTTATACTTCCAAAGCATCCTAACATAATTAATTAGCATAAATTCAACATTATGTATCTAATACACAATTCAACACTAGCAAGGTTGTTTCAAATATCCAATCTACTTCTCTTTGTTGAAATGTCTAGAGAACTTCCAAAGATTAGCAAGCTTGACTCCAAGATCCAATCTTGATTCCAATGCTAGCAAGCTTCACCCAAGATCCAATCTTGATTTCTCATAGATGAAATGTTGTAGATGTTGGATAATTTTGACCCATAGCACACTATTTGTAAAAGACATTGTGGTTTTTGTACAAATTAACTATGTGACAATGGAAATTGCATTTTATCATTTTGTAATTTGATTACTTAAATATATAAATGATAAAAGTCCTTATGATTAGTTCCAGATTATTAGATATGAGACAATATCAATCCATAATGGTTTAATCATTAAATATCCCTAGTCGTAGTATTATCGAGACTGGACATCGATAATGCGGAATAGACTAGTATTGCACTTGTGCGTGTTATGGAAGCGTAACAATGAAGCTGGAATCGTCATTTTGATGAGATAACTAGATTATCTGGATTCATCAAGAACGAGGAAGAACCATGTGTTTATAAGAAAGTGAGTGGGAACATGATAGGTTTCCTAGTATTGTATGTAGATGACATCATTATCACAGGAAATGATATAGGATTGATGCAAAGTGTGAAAGCCTACCTTTGCAAGAACTTCTCCATGAAAGATATGGGTGAAGCTTCCTATATACTAGGTATAAGGCTCTACCAGGATAGAGTTAGGAAGCTTATAGGGTTTTCGCAATCGACATACATAGATAAGATATTAGAAAGGTATGGTTTTACCAATTGCAATGCAGCAAATGTACATTTCTGATATGGTATAAATCTTTCGAAGAAAATGACACCTTAGACTGAGGAAGAGAGAGTTAGAATTTTTAACTTTCCATATGCTTATTGTATTGGAAGTATAATGTATATTATGCTATATACTAGACCTGACATCAGTTTCAGCGTCAGTGTGACCAGCCGATATCAATTCGATCCAGGTAATGATCATTGGACAGCCGTGAAACATATCCTGAAATATCTTAAGGGTACTAGGGATAAGTTTATGATATATGGAGAAGATGAGCTACAAGTTAAGGGTTATACAGACTTCGACTTCCAGGGAGATACATATGATAGAAAATCTATATCAGGTTACATATTTACCCTTAACGGTGGTACGGTTAGTTGGCGATGTTCAAAGTAAGGCTCAACAGCTGATTCCACCTCTGAGGCAGAATTTATAGCGGCTTCAGAAGTTGCTAAAGAAGGTGTTTGGATTAGAAATTTTATCACAGAACTTGGCGTTGTGCCTAATATTACGGGTTCGATCTCATTACACTGTGATAATAACGGAGCCATTGTGCAGGCTAAAAAGCCGAGGGCGCATTCCAAGTTTAAGCACGTGGAAAGAAAATACCGCGAAATTAGAGAGATAATTGAACGAAAAGACATAATGGTCTTGAAGGTTCAAGGACTATACAACATAACAGACCCGCTTACAAATGCCTTACCTCCTAAGTTATTCGATAAACATGTGGAGGAGATGAGACTACGGTACCATCCAGATTGGCACTAAATAAGTGAAGTTTGTTGGAGTTGATGCTTGGAGTGCCAATCTGAATTGTACATTTTATTATTTATTAATAAAATAACTACATTTTCATTTCATACCTTATTAATGATATTGTCATTATGCGTATTAGATTGATGTATAGCTTTGCTAAGAATGACATCGACCTTAGAATAGTCTTGTAGTAATACTGGACACTAGGTGGTCCGACATTGGGATAAATATTACTATTGTAAATTATTCTTAAAGTATATATTCCTAGTCGTTGGTTTTACAATACGGTCGAATTTCTATAATCTAGAAGACTAGCACATATCATATATTGGAATTGGAGTTCCAATGGTTTAACCCGATGTACCATGAGTTTTGGAAACTCGTATAGACGTGTGAGTATTGGTTGGACCGAATACTGAATGACTCACAGGTGATTCCTAATAGTTGGAAGTACACACCACCGTCAATAGGAATCTCCCCGAGTCGAGTAGCATATGTAATCCTTTGACTTTAGGATATTATTGATTTTGTGTGAGATCCTCCACACTTTGATGCCATGTATATCAGAAACATTTCATGGTCTGGCCTCTAGATGTTGGTTGGGTGTGGACCGATGCACTCAGTAATCAAGTACGAAGTAAGATAGGATCTGACGGCTTGTATATATACCATAAGGAGTTTACGTATCCATCTGATTAAGTCACGATTCTTAAGACTTTGGCCAAAATTGATCACCTAGGGTGGATCACATTAGTTGTGTACAATTGGGATTGGCATTATGCGTATTAGATTGATGTATAGATTTGCTAAGAATGACATCGACCTTAGAATAGTCTTGTAGTAATACTGGACACTAGGTGGTCCGACATTGGGATAAGTATTACTATTGTAAATTATTCTTAAAGTATATACTCTTAGTCGTTGGTTTTGCAATACTGTCGAATTCCTATAATCTAGAAGACTAGCACATATCGTATATTAGAATTGGAGTTCCAATGGTTTAACCTGATGTACCATGAGTTTTGGAAACTCGTATAGACGTGTAGGTATTGGTTGGACCGAATACTGAATAACTCACAGGTGATTCCTAATAGTTGGAAGTACACACTACCATCAATAGGAATCTCCTCGAGTCGAGTAGCATATGTAATCCTTTGACTATATGATATCATTGATTTTGTGTGAGATCATCCACACTTTGATGCCATGTATGTCAGAAACCTTTCATGGTCTGACCTCTAGATGTTGGTTGGGTGTGGACCAATGCACTCAGTAATCAAGTACAAAGCAAGATAGGATCTGACGGCCTGTATATATACCATAAGGAGTTTACGTATCCATATGAGTAAGTCACGATTCTTAAGACTTTGGCCAAAGTTGATCACGTAGGGTGGATCATATCAGTTGTAAGGAATCGTGGATATGTTGACATGAGATGTGCGCTTCGAAAACTTGATGGTGTATTCTATGTTTCCTAAGCACAACTCGGATAGCCTATGACAGAGGGATTGTTAAACATAAGTGATGACCTCGACTTGTATAATTCAGAAAGGTCGTTCGTGTTCTTCGCGAATTCGGAGGTGGTCGAATTGCGTACATATTAGCTAAGCTTATATGACGAAAGTGTCTGAACTTAGAGAGTCCCAATATAAAGTGTACTCATTGAGCACTTGGGTAGCCAATTAATTTTGATAAAAGATCATATTCGATATTATAATTATCAACTAAAATAATCAAGTATTATTGAATAACATTGATTATTTACTTTGACCTAATTTGGATTAAGTTGATTAATTCAATAATTATACAATGGCTTAATTATAAAATCATAATTATCTCTACCAATTTAGGATATTATGGTAATTATAAGTATGTAATAATAGGTGGTTTTGGCTTGATTTAATTGGATTAAATCAAAGTGGCAAACATTTAACTAATTCATTTCCTGATCCTTGTCTTGATTTAATTGGATTAAATCAAAGTGGTAGACAATGGAGATTAGTCACACCTAATTATACATATTTGAATAAATTAGATTAAGTCCACCTAAAAGTTGATTACAACTTTTATTAATTAAAAATTGCCTAAGTTTTGCTATAAATAGCAAGCTTTAGGAAGGTTTTAATTAAGAAAAGCAAAAGCTTGAGAAAGCTAAATACACCCAAGAATTAGAGAAATTAGCCTAAATTAGAGAAGTATTTAGAGAAGCTTTATGAGGTCTCTACTGTTGGGTTTCTAAGGTCATCCCAAGATCATATTAAGCATGAAACATTTGAATACAAGAAGTAAGAATGTCAGAAACATACTTACAAAGAACGGTTGTAGGATGCGTTGTAAACAAAAATTTGCTTTGAGAAGATCCTCCAAGCTCCTCTTTGAATGATGAATCCAAGCTCAAAGCTTTGAGATTTGAGATTCCAAGCTCTTGGGAATGGTTTCCCTATCACCTTTTATGATTCCTTGATGTGCTAGCAATGGAGAAAATTTCAACAAAAATCCCATAATACCTCATTGTAGCTCTCGGAAATGGGAGTATAAGAGAGAGAGATAGGCGTTTTTTGAGAGAGATGAAGTGAAAGATGATTTGTTGTGTTGTATTTTGATTTTCAAAAAATCCATATTTGATATACCAAATGATTGGTAAATCTCAACACCAAATCAAGCTTGAGTGTAGTAAAAGTCATCACCAAAAACTTCACTAACTTCCATCACCAAAAAGTGAAGTGACATGTGATTTGACTTGTGATGTGACATGTGGGCCCCACTTAATTCAAAATCTGAATGGGCCCGTGAACACATCCCGGGCTCGGGTTCGTTAATTCCGAATTAACGATTTTTCCGTTGCGACGTAATTAAATCAATTTAATTAAATAATTATGCCTAACAAAATTACTATTCATATCGCTCGCGAATTAATTCTAAATTAATTCGTTCGCCCGAATTAAAATCCAATTTTAATTCTGTTATGAAATCTAATGTCATTTAATATATCGAATATATTATTTTATCGATTAATTCCAAATTAATCATTCTATCTCTTCTAATAGTATTTTATCCCAGATAAAATCTCTCCGCAATTAATCCTAGATTAATTATGTTCGAATCATACGTCATCGGTGAATCTTCGGGAAGCGACCCATGAGATCCCTGGATATGTTGGCAGTAAATCCGGTCGTCGGACTATCCGAACACGTGCGTACCTCGCACCACATTTTTACAGATTTACGAGACATGATTGGCTTCTATCAAAGCACCATACCTACCCAATTCTCCAGAAATATTCTTAAAGGAATATATAATCAATCCAGTATCAGATGTCACATGCAAGGCCTGGGGCTGGAATAATCATGACCTTGTCATATTATCCCGATGGTTGCAACCCATTAGAGTACCAGTTCTGTATCCATGTGTGATCATCATCTCCATATGACTGAAGTGATACTTTCGTCTTGACATCACACCCAATACACTACGATTCTCAATAAACCCATAAGAGGCGTACACAGAACCTGTTAAAGTCCTGGACGACCAAAACCAAAGCGTATTGATTGTCACAAGTACTAGCGATGCAAGTCTCAGGTTAAGACCAAATACACCTACCCTGATTCGGATTCCCATAGACACATAGTCATACTACCAATGGGATTCCGAGGGGTCTATCCAGAGCGAAGCTGTTTCCGTACCATCGGTAAACACAACCTCCTATTACACTTGCATAAGTATCCAATACTTAAATATATGAGAACTATGACGTTACGCTTCCATAACACGCACAAGTGCAATACTAGTCTATTCCGCATAATCGATGTCCAGTCTCGATAATACTAAGACTATGGATATTTAATGATTAAACCTTTATGGATTAATATTGTCTCATATCTAATAATCTGGAACTAATCATAAGGACTTTTATCATTTATATATTTAAGTAATCAAATTACAAAATGATAAAATGCAATTTCCATTGTCACATAGTTAATTTGTACAAAAACCACAATGTCTTTTATAAATAGTGACGCTATGGGTCATAATTGTCCAACAATATCCCATTTGGCCTATAGCCTGTCACTCAAGCATCTAATACCTGAACTATGTACATGTCGCTCAAACTTTTGCTGAGGAATAACTTTCGTCAGCGGATCTGCAATATTGTCCTCTGATGCGACCTTCTCGATCTTCACATCGCCACGATGTATGATCTCACGAATTAGATGGAAATGTCGAAGAACATGCTTGGATCGTTGATGAAACCTTGGTTACTTAGCCTGCGCTATAGCCCCGTTATTGTCACAATACAATGGAATGGGCTCAGCTGCTAACGGAACTACTCCTAATCCAATTAGGAATTTAAGGATCCAAACTGCCTCTTTTACTGCTTCAGCTGCAGCAATATACTCTGCTTCTGTTGTTGAATCGGCAATAGTCTATTGATTGGAAGATTTCCAGCTTACTGCTCCGTTATTCAAACAAAATATGTACCCGGATTGCGACTTACAGTCGTCTTTATCGGTTTGGAAACTTGCATCGGTATACCCAGTTACCTCAAGTTCTCAACCATGTCGTTGACGATACCCTTTCGCTACAAGCCTAGCTTTTTATGTTTGTACGTTGCCATCTATGTCGGTATTCTTCTTGAATACCCATTTGCAACCAATAGGCTTAACGCCTTCGGGTGCATCAACCAGTGTCCAAACTTGGTTGGTGTACATGGAATCCATTTCGAACTTCATGGCATCTTGCCATAAACTGGAGTGGATACCTTATATCGCTTCCTCATATGTAGCCGGTTCGTCTTCTTCAATAAGATCGATATCCACATGAGGTGAGATTAGAAACCCATACCTCTCAGGTTGATTTCTGACTCTCTCCGACCTACGCGGTTCTTGTGTATTCGAAGATTGTGATACAGTTTCATCCCTGATAAAATGTTCATGTTCCATTAAGGATTCTGTGACATGAACAGTATCACTCCGATTTTCATCGAGTTCTACTTTCTGCCCACTTACCACTGCATTTAGGAATTCCTTCTCAAGGAAAATCGCATGTAGAGCAACAAATAATTTTTTCTCTTGTGGGTGATAGAAGTAATATCCTTTGGTTTCCCTAGGATATCCTACAAATAGGCATTTATCCGATTTGGGTTCTAGTTTGGTACCTTCCAAACGTTTGACGTATGCCCAACAACCTCAAATCTTCAAGAATGAGAAACCCGGTTTCTTTCCTGTCCATATTTCATACGGAGTCTGTTGAACAGACTTTGACGGAACCTTATTCAAAATAAGTATTGCACTGTTCAATGCATATCCCCAGAAGGAAATGGGTAGCTTTGTGCGACTCATCATAGACCTTACCATGTCTAACAAAGTTCGGTTTCTCCGTTCAGACACACCGTTTAATTGTGGTGTTCCTGAAGGAGTCCACTGTGAAAGAATACCATATTCTTTCAAGTAATCAAGAAACTCATTGCTTAAGTATTCACCAACACGGTCCGACCGTAATGTCTTAATACTTTTGCCGGTCTATTTTTCTACTTCGTGTCGAAACTCTTTGAATTTCTCAAAGGTTTCCGACTTGTGTCTTATAAGATACACATAACCATAACGCGATGCATCATCAGTAAAGGTTACGAAGTATTCATATCCACCTCTAGCCTGGCTAGACATGGGCCCACACACGTCACTATGAACGAGGGCTAACAGTTCGGTGGCATGTCCACCTTTACCGCTAAAAGGTGATTTAGGCATTTTGCCTAATAAACAAGATTCACAGACGTCATATGAATTTGGATCAAATCCGTCCAAGTACCCACTCTTCGAAAGTGTGGATATGCGAGTCTTGTTAATATCTCCCAGACGATAATGCCACATATAAGCTTCATCTTTGTTACTTAATTTAAGCCTTTTGTTTGTTACATTATATGTTTGAGATTGATTTATATTCAAAATATAAGGACCATTATTTACATCAGTAGTGCAAATCTCCATATCATTTTTATACATAAAACACCCAGTGTTTCTAAATACAAAAGTATACCCACATTGGGCTAACATAGATACAGAAATAATATTCATAGTCAAACTAGGTACATAATAACAGTCTGAAAGTTTAAGTACATGCCCCGAGGGCAGTTCCAAAACAAAAGTGCCAACGGCCAAAACGGTGACTCGTGTCCCATTTCCAACGCGGAGGTCAATCTCTCCTGAGGCCAGTCTTCTGCTAATCTGCAGATCCTGCACATCAGTACATATATGAGTACCACAACCAGAATCAAAATCCAATTTTTAAAACTAGTAGTAGACATATTTATTTCTATAACAAACGTACCTGAAGCCGGTGTCTTGCCCGCTTTGATTTCCTTCATGTGTGCCTTGTACTCGCGGCAGTCATGCTTCCAGTGACCTCGCTTCCCGCAATGCAGGCATACATCTTGGGATTTGTCCTTACCCTTCCCAGAAGGTTTTGACGATTTGGCCTTGTCTTTCTTCTTCTTCTTCTTTACACCTCCAATCGCCTTTGGCCAAGCCCTCGGAGTCTGAGATGTTGAAGCGAAGTGCGCCTTGCGCTTCTTGCCCTTTAGGAGCTCTTTTTCTGCTTCGCGCAGTATGGACATCAACTCTCCAAGAGTTTGGTCTTGGTTCATCATATTGTAGTTCATGATGAACCCACTCCAAGTGTCTGGCAAAGACTGTAAGATCAAATCTATAGAAGTCTCAGCCTCAAAGACAATGCCCATCTGTCCCAGCTTCTCAATGTCAGCAATCATTTGTGACACATGGTGCTCAACAGATGTACCCTCTGAAAGAGATTCTTCTGTAACTCATATCTCTGCGATCTAAGATTAGATCGATGAAGATCATGCAACTTCGCCATCATATTATAGGGATCCAATCCCTTTTTTTGACGACGAAATTGTTGAGTCATAGCAGCAAGCATTATAGATTGAGCAGTGAATTTGTCATCGCTATGAGTCTTCCAAAGCTCTAGCTCAACTATCTGATCAGATCTAGGCTTAGGCCCAAGAGGTCTCTCTATAGTGTAGAGCAACTTCTTGGATCCTAGGATAATCCTGAGATTCATGTCTCAATCTTGAAAGTCTGTGCCATTAAAGACATTGTCGCCCATGATAATATCTCTAATGCTTAACTTTTCTGTCATCTTAATTGCAATAGTCAAACTATTGAATTAACGATGTATGGGTACAATCTAACTATTACAAGAAAAATAATAAAATATTAGTCCAACTAATAAATATAATTGACGAAATAATTTTGAAAGCGCGTAAAGCCAAGTATTTGAACGAAATTGAAAATTCAATACTGGCCTCCCACTATTTTTCGGCGAGCCTCTAACCTTCTGTTGAGTACTCGGGAAACCTAGTTTCCTAGTGGGCTAGGATGCTGTTAAATAACACACGACCTTGACTTTGGCCAACAAGCTATATGATATTTAACTAGGTAGATCTCTAAGATCAATTGGATCTCATCTAATTCCTAGATCCGATAGGTTGACCTCCAAGTCCGAAACATATATACAATATATATGCCAATATATCCAATATATTTTCCTAACCTTTTCCTCTGAATCAACTAAGTCTTGGCTTTGGCACAACAAGCTTAATGATTCCAGTTAAGCGGAACCCATTGACTTTGGAAATCTTCGTAATTGATGTCGATGGACAAGAAGTGATCTTGACTTTGGCCAAAAAATCACAACTTGGACAAGACATACGATATGGAACAAAGCCTTCATGATTCAAACACATCCGCGATGGACAAAGGTCTTGACTTTGGCCAACAAACCAGTGCCAATCTTGGATCTTGAGAAAGAATCACTCAATGGAAGGAAAACGCTTAATATTTGTTGATGGTTTTTCACGTAAATTGGCAACCAATTTATTATCTTTGATTAGGTCTTATCATACACCCTTAAGCATTCATTCTAAAAGCATAATAAGGCGCGATAAATAAATTAATAATGATATGCGGATGGATATCTCACAGATTGTTCCTATAAAAATCACTTCATTTCCTCTCCCCGGCTAGCACTATTCTAACTTCTACCCAATTACATAATACAATTAAAGAAACCTCATTAACATTGAGGGGAATTAGGTGAGAAGAGAATTACAAAGAATCGAGAGATAAGGCTGGACACGCAGGTCCAATTTAATAAGTTCTAAATTTACAACAATTTCCAAATTGCCCTTTCCCTTCTAATATCCATCTGATATAATTATTCATACAACACATCCATGTATTCACACAAAGCATGTTATTTAATCAATCTAATCCAATTAATTAATCTTGAATAAAGTGATCATCCAATGTTCAAACAACGATTTGATTTGCGCAAGTCCAACTCGTTTAAGAATAAGTACTCAAAGTACGAATTCTTGAATTATATCGAACTACAATTTTAAATCTAATTTAATTTGTATTCAATACTAATTCTATATTTAATTCCAAATTAAATAATTACACTTTTAATGCGCCTTTACGACTTAGATTCTAAATCTAATCTTAATGGGTCTCAAAGCCCAATTAACATCCAATGTCAATTTAATTAAAGTCCAATGGGCTTTCAATTAATTTCTTAAGGCATGGGCTTTGGTCAATATGGGTCAACCCAAATACCAAGGCCCAATTAAAGGAATCACCCTATTTGCCAAGAAATCAATTTTGGCCCATTAGGCCCAATTAAATTTTAAAAGGCCCATATATTATATTTGGACTTAGTGGAATAGGTTAGGCCCAATTTGGATCCAATCCAATTATTTTAAACCAACTTGGCCCAACCAAGCCCATTAGGCCAAAATACAACATCATTAGCCTAATTCCAAATTAGGCCCAATTAATTAAATATTAATATTCCAAATATCATGATTTAATTAATTAAAGTGTATAACACAAATTAATTATCTAAATTAACATTTCCAAAATACTAATTTAATCAATTAATCATGCATTAATTTTTCAACACATGTCCAACATTATTGAAACCAAAATCAACTCATTTCATGCTTCTTATGGTCACAACATTATGATGATTTTATATCCAATTTTGATTTTAATCCAATTAAATCATAAATCAATATACATCATGTCTTTAAACTCATCCAATGATTTAAAAAACAAAAATCAACATGACCTAGTGTTTCATATAGCATTCGGCCAACATAGCAAAATTAAGGAAAATTAATCCAATTAATTTTTCTTAAAATTGATCATGCATAACTCTAAGTTATCAACATACAAGCATACTCAAACAAACAATTTGATCAAATCATGCTCAAATCAAATTTACCCAAATTTTATGTTAAGAACCCTAATCAAATTTCATGCTCAAATAGGCTCCATGATACCATTGTTGGGTTTCTAATGTCATCCCAAGATCATATTAAGCATGAAACATGTGAATACAAAAAGTAAGAATGGCGGAAACATACTTACAAAGAATGGTTGTAGGATGCGTTGTAAACAAAAATTTGCTTTGAGAAGATCCTCCAAGCTCCTCTTTGAATGATGACTCCAAGCTCCAAGCTTTGAGATCTGAGATTCCAAGCTCTTGGGAATGGTTTCCCTATCACCTTTTATGATTCCTTGATGTGCTAGCAATGGAGAAAATTGCAACAAAAATCCCCTAATACCTCATTGTAGCTCTCGGCAATGGGAGCATAAGAGAGAGATAGAGGCGTTTTTTGAGAGAGAGAAAGTGAAAGATGATTTGTTGTGTTGTATTTTGATTTTCAAAAAATCTATATTTGATATACCAAATGTTTGGTAAATCTCAACACCAAATCAAGCTCGAGTGTAGTAAAAGTCATCACCAAAAACTTCACTAACTTCCATCACCAAAAAGTGAAGAATGAATGACAAGTGAAGTGACATGTGATTTGACTTGTGATGTGACATGTGAGCCCCACTTAATTCAAAATCCGAGTGGGCCCGCGAACACATCACGGGCTCGGGTTCGTTAATTCCGAATTAACGATTTTTCCGTTGCGACGTAATTAAATCAAATTTAATTAAATAAGTATGTCTAGCAAAATTACTATTCATGTCGCTCGCGAATTAATTCTAAATTAATTCGCTCGCCCGAATTAAAATCCAATTTTAATTCCGTTATGAAATCTAATTTCATTTAATATATCGAATATATTATTTTATCGATTAATTCCAAATTAATCGTTCTCTCTCTTCTAATAGTATTTTATCCCAGATAAAATCTCTTCGTAATTAATCATAGATTAATTATAATCGAATCATACATCATCGGTGAATCTTCGGGAAGCGACCCATGAGATCCCTGGATATGTTGGCAGTAAATCCGGTCATCGTACTATCCGAACACGTGCGTACCTCGCATCACGTTTTTACCGATTTACGAGACATGGTTGGTTCTAGAACAGTGCCTACCCTACCCAATTCTCCATAAATATCTAAGAAGAATATATAATCTATTTAGGCATAGTATACGTAGTATTGCGTATTGCGATTCAGTATCAGATGTCACATGCAAGGCCTGAGGCTGGAATAATGTTTGCCCCGTACGAAGCATATATCGGATCACAAACAACTAGTCTCTTTAATCGGATAATCATGACCTTGTCATATTATCCCGATGGTTGCAACCCATTAGAGTACCAGTTCTGTATCCATGTGTGATCATCATCTTCATATGACTGAAGTCATACTTCCGTCTTGACATCACACCCAATACATTACGATTCTCAATAAAACCCAGAAGAGGCGTACACAGAACCTGTTAAAGTCCTGGACGACCAAAACCAAAGCGTATTGATATGTCGCAAGTACTAGCGATGCAAGTCTCTGTTAAGACCAAATACACATACCCTGATTCAGATTCCCATAAACACATAGTCATACTACCAATGGGATTCCGAGGGGTCTATCCAGAGCGAAGCTGTTTCCGTACCATCGGTAAACACAACCTCCTATTACACTTGCATAAGTATCCAATACTTAACCTGTTTAAGTCCATAAATAGACTTTTGGAGCTTACAAACCAAGTTTGAAATCTCACTGGACATGAAATCCTCCGGTTGTTCCATATAGATATCCTCCTCGAGGAATCCATTTAGGAAAGCTGTTTTCACATCCATCTGTCATATCTCAAAGTCATGATATGCAGTAATGGCTAAAATAATCCTAATAGATTTTAGCATGGCTACTGGTGAAAAAGTTTCCTCATAGTCAATCCCAGGACGTTGAGTGTAATTGTTCGCTACCAGTCGGGCCTTAAAGGTTTCCACCTTTCCACCGGGCCCTCGCTTCCTTTTGTAAACTCATTTACAACCAATAGGTTTGATTCCTTTAGAAAGTTCAACTAAGTCCCAGACTTGATTGTCATGCATTGAATCCATTTCAGATTCCATGTCTTCCTGCCATTTTCAGGAATCGATATCCAATATCGCTTCTTTATACGTAGTCGGATCTGTTTCCTCCAAGAGAATAACATCAAGGCTCGTATCAGATGTTAAAAATAGTCTTTCAGGAGGCCTTGATATTCTATTCGACTTATGTAGAACTTGTGTTATAGATCCTTCACCTAATTGGATCTCTGGTTCCATCTATGGTTCCTTCCTGTTGGGATCATACTCATCAAGTTCAATCTTTCTAGAACTCCCACTATTTCTCAAAAATTCTTTTTCAATAAAAGTGGCAAAGCGAAAAAAAAATACATTTCGTTGCTCATAATCATAGAATTGATATCCCAAAGAATTTTCAGGATATCCAACGAACCTATATTTATACCCTCTGGCTGCTAGTTTATCCCGCTGCGTGATTCTAACGTATGCAGGACAACCCCAAATCTTTAAATGTCTGAGACTTGGATTTCTATCGAACCATATCTGATAGGGGGTCGTAGAAACAACTTTTGATGGGACTCTATTAAGTATGTGGGCAACAGTTAGTAAAGAATAACCCTAAAGGTAATAAGGAAGATCTGTATAGCTCATCATTGATCGTACCATATCTAATAAAGTACGATTTCTACGCTCAGACACTTCATTGTGTTGAGGTGTTCCTAGTGAGCTATATTAGGCGAGAATTTCATTCTCCCTTAAATAACTTCTAAATTCTTCACTCATGTATTCACCGCCTCGATCTGATCTAAGACACTTGATGAATTTACTGGTTTATATTCCTACTTTGTTTCAGAATATTTTGAACTTTTCAAATGTTTCATACTTATGTTTCATCAGATAGACATATCCATATATAGACTTATCATCTGTGAAAGTCACAAAGTATATTGAACCATCATAAGCGGCATGATTTAATGGACCACAAACATCGATGTGTATTAGTTCCAATAAATCTCTAGCACGGTGTCCAACACCAAGAAATTGGGCATTTGTCATATTTCCTTGGATACATGACTTACAAATCGAATAAGGATCTAAGGTAAGATTTTCAATCAAACCATCCTTTACCAATTTGGATAGACATCTAACACTTATGTGGCCCAATCTCATATGCCATAATTTAATGTTATTTAATTCAGATTTCCTATTTGTATTTTTCTCTACATTAAAGACATCTCTATATGTTTCCAAAATATAGTGACCGTTTGATAAAAAATATTCACATTTCAATAAATTAAAATTTTCATATAAACATAAAGTTCCATCCTTAATGTTTATTTTATATCCCTCTTTATCTAATATTGGCAGTAATATTATTTGTCTGATAAGTGAGGGTACATAATATCAGTCTTGTAAATTTAATTTACAACTATTGGGGAGATCTAAAATAAATATTCATATGTCTTTAACATCCAATGTCTCGTCATTAACAACTCTAAGCTGGATCTCCCCTTTATTCAGCCTTCTTTTTACCCTCACATGCAGGGAGTTGCAAATATGAGTATGACTTTCAGTGTCTAACACTCATCCACTATTTGCATCTAAGGCTAATGAGATGTCAATAATTGGAAAATACAAAGCATACATGAGAGTCCTGCTTTTCCTATCAGCTCTGGACAGTCATTCTTCCAGTGTCCAGACTTCTTGTAATGTAGACATTGATTACAAGCTATTTTCGATTTTACGCATTTGCGCTTCTTGGAGTTCTTCTTTGCAATCTTCTTCTTCCCTATCTTTATTTTCTTTGACTTCCCAGAAGTCTTCGAAGAGCCAGCTCCACCATGGAAGTACAAAGTGGGGTTGTCTTTTCTCATAACATGTTCCACCGTGCGTAACATGTTATGAAGTTCTTCATACCTGGCTTGCATCGAGTGCATATGGAAATTTATTACAAAGTCAGCATAAGATCCAGACAAAGAAGACAGAATCAAATTACGGCCCAGCCATTTATCAATCACAATGCCTTGTCGTTCCAGATAGACTCGACCGGCGGTTCGGAACCGAACCGAACCGGCCGGTTTCCGGTTCCACAAGTGTGGAACCAGAACCGGAACCTTGAACTGAACCGGAACCGACCGGTTCGGTTCCAAACCTTTTTTAAAAAAAAAATTGAAAATTAATTAAAATAAATGAGATTAATTTTATAAATAAATAAAATTATTACATTGAAGAGCTTGAGCTTAAATTTTTAAAAATTTAAGTTGCCTACGTATCCTCCAAGGGTGAGAGGAATCAAAGCTCACGTAGTTCCATTACAATTTTAAGACATATCCCCTTTGTAAATTACAATTTTACAATTATCAATCATCATTATCAGTTGATCCTTCGGCTCCGGTTCCGCTTGCACTTGTTGTTGCACTTGCAGATGCATTATCGAAAAAATCTTCAAAATCATAATGGGCATCTTCTTGTTGTCTCAGATCAGCTCGAGTCCAATCATCCACACAAGCTGTTGCTTCTAGAGTGCTTGGATGTAATGAAGATCGCAGCTTCCAATATATTGCCTCCCAAGCTGAAGGCTTGCTCAACCGCAACGGTGGAAATAGGTGCTGCCAATATCTCTTTAGCAATAATTGATAAAACATGATATATATTTTGATGTTGGTTCCACCATTCAAGGATTTTAAATTTTAACTAACTAAACTTTCAGTAGAAAACTCGAAATTTATAGATAAATAATTATCTAATTCAGGGTTATTAGTTGTCGTATCCCTAGCTTTTTATTTCGTTGCAATAACCAACGATCCCTTGCGCTAAGTCTTGTTTGAATTACCGGTTCGCTACTACTAGATTCACCTAATGTTCCTAAGTTATATCGTACAATATAATCATTAAATAAATCAATTAAATCATTTCTTAATTTCGTCATTATTCTTGTAATATCAATTTCATCTAATATTCCTAAATAACCATAGTAAGCTTGTAAAGCACCATTCAAACCTTCTAATTTAAATCTAAGATCAAAAACAGCAGCAATAAGATAAAGTAAAGGAATTTCTCTAAAATAATGCAACCATTTTACCTTCATAGCAGTAATGGCTTCGAACAAAACAGAATCATTAGGATCGTTACTTTCAGCATGTTCATCCAAAATACCAACAATATTCAAACTTTCAAGAACACATAAATGTGCTGTAGGATAATAAACACCACAAAAAATTAAAGTAGCGTCATTAAAAACTTTAAAAATATCTAAAAAAATTTCACAAATATCTCATTGACTAGGATAAAGTGTGATATTTTGAACATGTTGAGAAAAAAAACTACATAATGCATCTTTGTATTGAAATGCTTGACATAAAAGAAAATAAGTTGAATTTCAACGTGTTGGAACATCTCTTGAAAATTTAATCGGTTTAATACCATTTATTTTACAAAACTCCGTCCATTCTCTCCTAACTTGAGAAAATGACCAAATACAGTTAAGTGCCATTTTAATTGGATCAAGGAAAGGTGATAATAATTTTAGACAGTCTTGAACACATAAGTTAAGGACATGACATGTACAACGAATATGAAAAAATCGACCCCCTAAATTTGGTTGACATAAGGATTTTAAATCAATGATGGATGCAGTATTTGCAGATGGATTATCAAATCCAATTGTTAAAATTTTTTCTACTAAACCATATTCATCAAAAATTACCTTAATCATTCTATAAATATTATGTGCAGTATGTTGGTCATCAAAAACTCTAAATGCAATAAGTCGTTTTTGCATGGTAAATGATGCATCAATCCAATGACAAATCACACCCATGTATGAGTGTGTTTGCAATTGGTCACTCCAAATATCAGAACATATAGAAATACGACCTTTCATCTCTTTAAATATTTCATTTAAAATAATTTTACCATCTTTATATAATTTAAAAATATGACGTTTTGTTTCGAGTCATTCTACATGCAGAAGGGTTTAAAGCATTATGCACGTAATTAGTAAAATTAAGTTTTTCACCAAAGCTTAAAGAAAGATGTGCCATACAAGTTAATTTCGTAAATTCTTCTCTATTTTTTGCATCAGAATATTTAAATAAATCTACAGCACTCGTACCTCTACTAGATGATGCGTACCTGGCCATTTGAGTTTGCGTCGTATCAATGCCAAGTTCAACTGGATGATGTTTTTCCATGTGCTTGATCATATTGCCCTATCCACCAGAACATTTATAGGTAACCCCACAATATGTGCAAATTTCTCGTTGTGAACCATCTTCTAGGCGTTCCAAATGAAAATGAATTTTGAAAAAATCTGAGGACCGAGCCTTAACTTCTCTTCTCCGTGATTGTGCACCGACACTAGGGACGCTCTCTTGGGTTGGCATATTTGACATTATATTCTCAGATGAGCTTGCCATTTTTCGTTTGAGAAATTAGGAAGAAAAATAAGAAAATTGAATAATTGCGATTTGCGAATGATAACAAATTAACAACTAATTGAATTAAGATTGAGAATAAGATTATAAGAGAATTGTATTGAATTGAGATTGAGAATAAGAGAATTATAGAAAATGAGAGAGTTGAGAATTTGGTGTGTTGAAATAATGAAAAATGAATCCTATTTATAGAGTTTTAGAATTTTTTTTGATACAAAAAATGCCCCTAAATATAACCGTTTTATTACCGTTATTAGGGATATATTAGTAATTTAGATTTTAATTTATAAATTTTTTAATTTTTTTTTTTTTTGCATATTTGGGCAAGGAGCCGTTGGCTCCCTGCCCCCTCAACGGCTAGTAGCCTTTGGGGAGGGTTCCTGTTGGAACCCTACGGTTCCGGTTGGAACCGTCGAACCGGTGGAATCGTACGGTTCCGACCGGTTTGAGTTGGGGTCGAACCTAAACCGAACCGGTCGGCCACGGTTTCAATTCCGGAACCGAAATCAGAACCGATCCGGTTCGATTCCGGTTCGGAACCGGAACCGTGGCCGGGTCTAGTTCCAGATATCGGATCTGGTTGATCATGTTCAAAACATGAATGTTGACAGGTCATCCATCATTGAGTTCAGCACGGAACAATTCCTTATACCTTCGATAAATTTCGATCTCTTGATTTGCTTCGAACAACTCCTTGAGTGTTCACATAATGCTCCAAGAATCTGGTACCTCTATCCCAAGATGTAGGATTTCATTTTTAGGTTATCATCCTACCTCTGGTAGAAAGAACCTCTCTTGCTGTTTCGGATTTGATCCTATCTTTTGTGCCTTTAAGCCTTTCATCTATTAAAAATTTCTCGCTCTTCTGGAATGGAGTCAGGATCGATTTCAACAGGTTGTGGATTGATAGTGGCATAAGTCAACTTTTCAAACTCCAAGACAAGGTGTATGTTCATTTCCTATTCGAAATAGTTCTCAGCTCCTTTTAGTTTATTGGTATCCAAAAGTTTCATCAATGGATTAGCGACAGCCATCTACAAGACAACATTTTTAAACAGTAGCAGAACATCTTTCATTTCAAAATAATAACACTAATTGATTATGGAATTTTAAATCTATTAGTGCCCTCCCACTACTTTACGTAATTTCGTAATCTCCCTTAATTGAAAAATATGAATTTGACTATCAAAATTTCATAGTGGGAAGTGGATCCCATGAAATTTACTACAGCCTCACACTATCGATGGTCTTGGCCTTTATAAACTCATTAGGTAGACCTTCAAGGTCAATCACATTCATGTGACTCCTAGTTTGGTCCTGAACCGTTTCTTATTCTCACACTATCGACGGTCTTGGATTAAGACGTATTCCAGATGTATACTTGTCAATGTGCACCAATGAGCTTCGTATGTACACCCTCACAATAATGATGGTATTGGGTGACTGTGTTAACTCATCATGCTACATCTAATATTTTACTAGAGCAACCTAAGTTCCGAACACTTATACCCTCATAATACTGACGGTATTGGATATAAGTAGTAAGAACTCATTCATCTATGTATTGACAAGACAGGTCATCCAATAATACTCCAACATTACTAATACTATTACTTAAATAAAGTAATTACCTAATCACGGGAGATTTATGACAATCAAGTCATTAATTTAATTAAGTCAAAATTTTAATTTAAAACATACAATACATATCCAATATGACTTATGCATAATTAAATTAAAATTACTATGGCATAAATTCAAAAACATGTGTTGTGTGATTAAGCCTTGCTACTGATACCATTCTGTTGGGGCAGTTGTGGAACTCCTAGGATCGAATCGGTGCCCCGCACAGGGAAAATGGGTCTCAGTCATAGATATCAAGTGTGGGTGTAATTTTAAATAATTTAATGAAATACTATATTCCATTACGAGTGTATAGGAAAAAACCGGGACTGAATCGGACTTTGGAAGCTCAAGAACAAGTGAAAATAAATTCACTGCGCGCGCGCACTTTGCCCGCAAACAACATTTTTTTTGTCTTCTTTCTAATCCTTCAGCTCGGTTTCCAGAGTGCTGAAGGAATTAGGGTATTTTACCCTAATTACAACCATCCCTAAACACTTCAAAAATACCCAAAATTAATTTTTAACATCTAAACCAACATCAACACATGTTATAGAATAAAAATCAAGTTTTTCAAAAAAAAATAAAAAATTTTACGAAAATATAAATTTATTCTAAATACGCACTTGTGTAAATTTTGAATCCAATACACAAATCAAATTAGAATCCCAATAAGAAATATCTCGTGAATAATTCTAGGTCACCCAAAGGTGGTCAATTGATTCTAGAATGATAGTCATAGCTCTAAGCTTTAATCTAGAGTTCCAAACTCTAATTTTATGTTTATGTCTAACATAAATATTTTGATCCAATTACAAGCATATTGTGTTTATACTTTCAAAGCATCCTAACACAATTAATTAGTCTAATTTCAATATTATGTATTTAATACATAATTCAACATTATATGTTTCCCTAATGAAAAATATAGCTTTTAAAGAAGATCAAACTTACCTAGTAAGGTTGATTCAAATATCCAATCTACTTCTCATTGTTGAAATATTTGGAGAACTTCCAAGAATTAGCAAGCTTGATTCCAAAATCTAATATTGATTCCAATGCTAACAAGCTTCACCCCAAGATCCAATCTTGATTTCTCCTAGATGAAATATTGTAGAGACCTCATAAAACTTCTCTAAACAATTCTCTGACTTAAGCTAATTTCTCTAATTTTTGCTAGTATTTAGCTTTCTCAAGCTTTTGCTTTTCTTAATTAAAACCTTCATAAAGCTTGTTATTTATAGCAAAACTTAGGTAATTTTTAATTAATAAAAGTTGTAATCAAATTTTAGGTAGGCTTTATCTAATTTGTCCAAATATGTATAATTAGGTGTGACTAATCTCCATTATCTATCACTTTGATTTAATCCAATTAAATCAAGACAATGATTAAGAAATGGATTAGTTAAATATTTGCCATTTTGATTTAATCCAATTAAATCAAGTCAAAACCACATATTGTTACATACTTACAATTATTATAATATTCTCAAATGGTAGATATAATTATGATTTTATAATTAAGCCCTTGTGTAATTATTGAATTAATCTCATTAATCTAATTAGGTCAAAGTAAATAATCAATGTTATTCAATAACACTTGATTATCTTAGTTGATAATTATAATATCGAATATTATCTTTTATCAAAATTAATCGGCTACCCAAGTGCTCAATTAGTACACTTCATATTGGGACTCTCTAAGTTCAGACACATTCGTCATATAAGCCTAGCTAATATGTACGTAATTCGGCCACCTTCGAATTCGGGAAGAACACGAACGACCTTTCTGAACTATACAAGTCGAGGTCATCACATATGTTTAACAATCCCTCTGTCGTAGGCTATCCGAGTTGTGCTTAGGAAATATAGAATACACCGTCAGGTTTCTGAAACGCACATCTCATGTCGACATGTCCATGATTCTTTACAACTGATGCGATCCACCCTAGATGATCGGCTTTGGCCAAAATCTTAAGAATCGTGACGTACTCACATGGATACCTAAACTCTTATGGTACATATACAGGCCGTCAGATCCTATCTTACTTCGTACTTGATTACTGAGTGCATCGATCCAGACACAACAATATCTAGAGGCCAGACCTTGAAAGGTTTCTGACATACATGACATCAAAGTGTGGAAGATCTCACATAAAATCAATGTTATCATATAGTTAAAGGATTACATATGCTACTCGACTCGAGGAGATTCCTATTGATGGTAGTGCGTACTTCCAACTATTAGGAATCACTTGTGAGTCATTCAGTATTCGTTCCAACCAATACCCACACAATTATACGAGTTTCCAAAACTCATGGCACATTGAGTTAAACCATTGGAACTCTAATTCCAATATACGACATGTGCTAGTCTTTTAGGTTATAGGAATTCGACTGTATTCCAAAACCAATGACTAGGAATATATATTTTAAGAATAATTAATAATAGTAATATTTATCCCAATGTCGGACCACCTAGTGTCCAGTATTACTACAAAACTATTCTAAGGTCGATATCATTCTTAGCATATCTATATATCAATCTAATACGCATAATAATAATACCATTAATAAGGTATGAAATGAAAATATAGTTATTTTATTAATAAAAAATAAAATGTACAATTCGGATTGACACTCCAAGCACCAACTCCAACATATGTCTCAACCCAATCGTTGCATATGTAACCTTTCAAGTTTGATCGTTTTCACGAGCTACAGTTTCAAATAATGTTTATAGTTTTAGCCTCATGGCATCGAATTACAGGTTCACGATTACAGTTACGATTCATGTTTACAACTTTCATTTTATGTTACATTTTATAGTTTATGTTGCAGTTTTCAAGTCATGTTTATAATTCATGTTGCAGTTTGCAGGTCATGTTTACAGTTCCCAGATATAGTTACAGTGTACAATTTTCAATTCATGTTATAGTTGCGAATTCACACTTGTAGTTGTAGTTATGAACTTTCAGTCATCGTCACAATTTACATATCACAGTATATGTTTTACGGTATATGTTACAAGAATTATGGTTTACGTTTCAGAAGCTCACGAGTCAGGTTTCATGATATACAAAACAAATTTGTTTGTACATGTTATGTTAATTTATGTTTAGCTTATCAGTATTCACTCATTAGGTCGTCCATATGACTTTCCACTTTTAATTTTGTGTTGCAGGATTTCATGCATGTAGCGGACAAGCTTAGGAGAAGATGGATACGAGCTACAGTCATTAGGAACACAGCGTCATGGGTCCACATGTTTAATTATTGATCACGTTAGGCCGCCAGGGCAATGATGTTCATGTATAGATCATGTTTTAATAAGTATGCTTAATGTATTTCGTGTGTATTGTATATCTGACATGCATGCATTCAAGAATAGATAGTTCAGTTATGAATCATGATACGTCATGTACGTACACGACAGGGGCTCAAGGAGATGGCAATGTTGTCATGTCATGGTAAACTGGGATTTGACACAAACTCATTTACAGTTAGAGTTAACGAGTTTTAACTAATTAACTAATCAGATAAAAAGCTGGAAAAAAAGAAAAAGAATTGTTTATTCTAATGATAATGGAAGTCTACGTGTGTAAAAAGGAAGATTGAAAGAGAGATGAAGGTTAAAAGAAATGTGGAGATGGTGAAAGAGGCAATTTATTGGAGTTGGAGTTCATGAGTTTTTGCAAAAAATAAATAAATAAATGAATAATTCTTGACTATTCGTGGAAGAATATTAAACGTGTAAATAGATCTCTATAAACTTAGGAAAGGTCAACAATTTTTTTGCTGAGTAGTGGATCCGTACCTTTATTGGATTTATATCTTTGTTGGATGACATAGTAGACCAAAAATGAGTCGAATATTTTTCTAAATATTTTTAAAAAAACAACCTATTAACTAAAGTAATTAAATTTGATTGATTTGCCAAATTAAAATATAACAAATATTTTTCACAACATTTAAAAGTCGAAAATTAACATATCTAAAAATTAAAAGACAAAAGTTATTTTAAAAACCACAACGTCCTTGGTAATGTGATTTCCTAAAGTTGCCGTCAAAGTTTTGGACTATATTTGGATTGATGGGAAATGATGAAATAAAAAAGAATATAATTTAAAATATTTAAAATTTATTATTTGAATTGATGGAATGAGATAAAATGAAGTGTAACAAAAAGAATCCTTAATCCACTAAAAGTGAATCGCCCAAATCGAGAGTTAGGGATCGAAAATTTACCCTTTCAAAAATAACATGAAAATATTTATCATTTTTAATTTTATAATTTAAAAAAAATACAATTATCTTTAAAATTTATTTAGTTACATTTCATTTCATTATTAATTATTTACCAAATAATATTTTTAAATATTATATTATAAATCTCTCTTTTTTTACATTATAATACTTTACTGAATCCGTTCCGTTTAATTGAATTATATTTTATCATAAACCATCGTCGCATTCCATACCTCCAAACAAAAGCAAAACCCTGTACTCACTGGCTATTCGCTAACTCTCAGCTTTGAATCTGCATGGCTCACAATCCTTCGCAGCTCCTCCCATCAGGCAACACAATCTCTGTATCCTGTCAATTTTGTCTCGTTATTTTCTCTAGGAAATAAAATATGGAAGTTAAATTTTAATTCTATTGAGGGTGCAGAGTTAATAGACAGATGCATAGGCTCCAAAATTTGGGTGATAATGAAAGGGGACAAGGAGCTTGTTGGCACTCTTAAAGGCTTCGATGTCTACGTCAACATGGTCCTCGAAGACGTCACTGAATAGTAATTTTTACTCTCACCTCTTTAGTTTGTTTTCGGGTTTAACTAAGTCAATGCATCACGTTCTAGCTTCATATCGTTTTAGGGTTTAAGTAGGTGGATGCAGTTTAAAAACTAGTTTAGTCTTTAATAAGCGAAATTCATGTAACTAAACTTGTTTAACTTGCTTTATTAGGGCTATATGCGATTTGGGTCCTTTTCTATAGTAAATTTATTTGTTTGTTAGAGAAATGGGTTGAGGTTTGATTGGCCTTTTGGATAGTGAAAGTGGGATATGTTGATTTGGGATGTTGAAATAAATGACAGGGACCTCAGGTAATTATTGTCGTGGTCTATTTTGGAATTACGTGTGGTTGGATTTGGTTTCTAGGACTAGGATGACCGTTGGTTCTCTTCTAGGATTGGTAATGGTGTATGAGGTTTTAGGAGGTTCATGTCAAACAACAGCAGTCTCTTTCTGATAGCATGGTGATAGTTTAGGGTGCTTAAGGGATGATTATGTGTTGTGGACTTGTGGCACGATGGAAGCTCGCTCTCTCTTTCATGCAAATACATACTCATATGTATCTTATATTGTGAGAAACGGCTTAGGTTTTCTTGTATAGCAGATGATTAGAGGTCTTTCTCATTCATTTGATTAGCGGAAATTCTTATTTACAAAATTCGTAAATTGAGATTGTTCCTGTGACAATATGGTAAATTATTCAAAGGAAAACTCTGAAGAGTGAAGGCATATGTCAACTGTCAAATTGGTTTCTTTTGATACATGCATCACATGTAACAGGCCGGTATAATCATTTAAATAGTTTGTATGGTGATGTCACCTAATTACTCTGGGATTTTCGCTTTGATTCAGAACATGTTTGACTGACCTCTGACCTCTGTAAGATTCTCCTGTCTCCAGATCTCATTCCTTGGTTAGGATTGTGTAATAGATGGCATCAACATTGTGGCTTGTTGGCTACGAACAGTTCGGCTTAGAAGGAGCTTGTGTGAGAAGTAAAGTTTTGAGGGAAAGATTTGGATTAGAAATTCTCATGGAAGATGAAATTCATGTATTAGGGCATCCAGGGCCTTACATATTAGCAATTGTTCAGGAACTATTATGCTTTTCGGTGCTTGGGAATGGATTCATGGCACCTGTCTACCCTCGACAAATGACATTTTCAAGTTAAATTTGACTGAATAGGTATAACTGACATCTTGGATTAAAAAATTGCTACTGCTTGAGCCCCATCAAATGGATTAAAAGGTGTTGTTGGACTTGCTATATATTCTTAAATAATTAATATGTGTTAAGAACAATAGACAGAAAAACCTTCTGTAGGAAGCAAGTTTCAAAGTAGACTTCCTAGTCTAGAATCGAGCTGGAGTTTTGCATGACATCTGAAACCCCTCTATTTGTGTGCATGTATGCTCTGTTTACTAAATTATATCTTGCTTAATATTGATATGAAGTTAGACAACCAGTTCTCTTACCCTATCGTACAGCAGTGAGTGAATTAGCAGGCAACTTTGCCTATTTCTACCTGTCTCTATTATATAATTTCTTATATTTCAAATGTTTATTGATCTTACATATAAATTTGTTCTGTTTTTCTGTGTATCACAGCGAAAACACTGCTGAAGGTAGACGGATAACAAAGCTTGATCAGATTTTGCTCAACGGAAACAACATTGCCATAGTGAGTATATCACGAATAGTTTTCATTTTAGATAACTGCAATTTATAAACTATGCATTATGATCATGGCCTCTGTTTTAGTATGGAACATTACAACATATATTTCCTTTAGCATTCTATCAAAAATTCGGGGCAAGGATCTCACACATTATATCCAAAAGATCTATTTTGGTCTTAATCTTGGAAATCGTTCGGCCAGCCTCAAGTCAGTTGTCTGGTTCATCAACAATGAAAAAGAAAAGGTTGCAAACCAGCAGAAAAGAATAAGGGTGATTAACCAAGAAAGTTTACTAATTAAATTCTTACCAACAATTTGTTTGCAATGCAGCTTGTTCCTGGTGGCTCGCCTGATCCAGAATGAGAGCGTGGACTCTACCTCACTTTTAATGAGGACATGGGCACAAAGAAAAATTCTATTAGCACACCATTTGCTTCAAGATTCTATAGGCGACATGTGCTTGTCGGACAATGGAGTTGGATTATTCTATTTTACCAATGAATGATGAAATTTGTCCCTCTATAGTATATGTTTTTATCATTCTATTTCATTCTGGAAATGTTTTGCATTATTGCTGCCAGTAAAATTTGACTCGGGTTGTAGGTTGATATTGTACGACTAGAAATTCTGACTGACGAGAGGTGAGCATAATTAGACGATTTGAGTTATTATACCATACAGTATTATCCAAACCAATTCATCTCCATACAAATCAAACAAAATCATTTTCTGAGATCATTTGGCGTCACTATATTCTATTTGGAATGTGATAAATAACATTTTTTCCGGGAAAATAAGAAGAAAAAAGGGACATTCTCAGAAATAATCCATTAATTTTTTAATATCATAAATAATCTAACTTAAATTTTCTATCGATATTGACCCAATAAGTGATTTTCTGATCAAAATGCCTCTTTCATTTTGACAAAATTTCCGGGAACATAGAGTCTTCGTTGCACACAAGGAGCGTCTGCTGCACGTGCGGTTATAGCCAGCTCGGGCGCCAAATTGGTAGCAAATTACGTTTCTTTGAAGATTTTGGAGGAAAAAATGCATTTTGATCAGAAATTATTTCCTTAATAATTAATGTTAATAAAAAAAAACAAATTGAGTTGGGTTATTTATGATTTCAAGAAAAACTTATGGTGTGTTTACTAACTAATAGTCGGAATGTGTTTGAATCCAAATGAATTGGAATCATATTGAGTTGGAAACGGAATAAGGAATATGTTGTGATAAAACTCACACAATAGAGGAGATGTGAGAAGAAAACTCTTCTTTTATTACATCACAAAATAATTACAAAGTTTTTACACAAAACTTTACAAAAAAACCTCTAAACTCTCTTTAATCTCCATTCTCTATATTTGGGATTTCTAGGATTATGAAACTAAGGTCCTAAGACTCCAATTTATACTGCCAAAACCGTGTGAACAGTGTCACACGGTCTGGCAAGGTAACCATCAACTTTCGGCGCTTCAAGTTGCTTGCTGCCTGCAATCATGTATGATTTCGGTGCTGCATGCTTTAGGTGCAGCTGTCTTCAACAAATCTCTCATTCGGTGAAGATTTGCCATAAAATCTGAGCCGACCATTAATCATCCAAACCAGATCCTCAACAGGATCCACCCCTGGCTGCATCTGTATGACTGTCTACGTACCCTGAGTTGGGATCAAGCCAATCATAGTTCTCTGAATCTCCCCACTCTGACTATGTGGAGAGTTTTGTCATTCCGGCTATGGCACGACAGATTTCAAGCTTCTCCTTCGGTAAAACCTTGGTGAACATATCGGCACCGTTGTTATCAGTGTGAATTTTTCTGAGTTCTAACAGCTTTGAACTCAGGACGTCCCGTATCCAGTGATACCTCACATTTATATGTTTTGACCTCGAGTGAAAAGTGGAGTTTTTACCAAGGTAGATAGCACTTTGGCTATCACAATACAAAGTGTACTTCTCCTGCTTGAAACCCAATTCCTAGAAAAATTTCTTCATCCACA
>SKCR01022565.1:0-34785 GCA_019454045.1 Zanthoxylum bungeanum
CACCCAATCTTTGCCACTAAGTTATAAGACCACGCCTAAGGGTCGCTACGTCTTATGACTCATAAAAGTCAAACAATTGTCAATAGTACGATTTAGGGAAAAATTGGTATTGGTCAGTCTGGTAAAGCCTAGTCCTGCCAATACGGTTTAATCCCTTTGGGTCTATACTTTACAATGGGAGGCAAATTTTAGACTTAAATTATTATTGAGGATTTTAGAAAGTTTAAGTGAATAACTGTCAAATGGATTCCTCCATTGAAAATTCCCCAGAGGGAGGGTGGAGCGAACTCTCTTAAATACCCTTACCTCTTAAGCTCTTATTGCCTTGGTGACAGGAATAAACAATAGATCCTCCAAATTAGTCCAAGACTTCAAATATGCTTTAAGGTAAGCTTTGAGTAAATGATTATCTAGATGTCTTCACAGCTTTTCCTTTTGGCTATAAAAAGGTAGTGAGTGAAGGAAGACACCAAATCATTATCTAACTGTAGTAATACCTTTGGTTAAATTAACTTTAGTTTGGAAAGTGTTATTAACCCCTTGGTCCCAACCCACTTGTATCTTTTATTATAAACAAGTGATTTATATTTATTAGCCTTAAAGGTAATAAATCTCTAAGTTCATCACGAAATAATTAATTAGCTAAGGGATAAGCAATACACTCTTTATTTCTTAGAAAGTCTCTAGATGCTTGCACCCTAAAATAATCATGTCAATTCTAATCATACATAGAATCATCAAGCATATGAGTTTTAATATATTGGAATTATTTTAGGCATTAAATAACTTTGAATAATATTTAATTATGATATTGCATTTTATTTTATTCAAACAAATTTACTATTCACGTTTTTCTGCAGACGCGTGAACTTTAAATGAAATTTCATAATTCAAATCTTAACCAAATCATGAAAAACCTGTGCCTAAAATTATTTTCAGGGTGTTAGCTTTCCAACGAGATTTTAAACACCCAATTTCGAGTTCAAACGAGTGAGCACTAATCAAAACAAAAATGGCGCGCTGATACCACTGTTGGGAAGCGGCCGCTAGTGCGCAGCGGAAAATAAAAATTATTATGCCGCTTTCCCTTTGCCCAAGACCCATTTGTTTTTATTATTCTACAAACCTAGGCATGTTACTATATATTCTAAGCATAAAACTCATAAAACATGCAAAGAACATAAACATAAACATGCTAACTATCATAAGAACTCTAATTAAAATAAAGAAAGAAAAAGACTTACTTGAACCGAAGACTCCTCCAATCCTCCCTCCAATCTACAAGCTTTTCTCGAACTCAGCAAGCTCTTCCACGTTCCAAAGAGCCACCCAAGTGTGTGGCCTCCAAAGATGCACACACCAAAGCCAAAACTCAACGGCAAGACTACGCCTTGAGTGCACAGGTATTTTGCCATTGGTGCTAGCCTAGGCAAATATCTCAAAACTTTTAACTCGAGGTTCCTCTAGTCAATTAGACTTAAGGATCCTCAAAATCAGTGGCTTACTCTTAAACTTTAGAGTTGCTCACTTATATAAACCCAAAATTTGAAAGGTTTTGGTGTAGCAAATTTGTGAAGAATTCTTTGGGTTTATATAGTGCTACAAAGACAACAAAATTAATTAAGAATCCGATGTGGGGTAAAAGCTAATTTAATCTTAGCCATTGGATCTTAATTTAGTGGTTTAATGAGATTATAAAATCCTAATATGAGTTTGGGCCGAATTGGAATTCAAAATAAATAAAATAAAAAAATTACTATTCACATTACTATTAACATGAATAGTAATTTTTTTTATTCCAATTCCCAAAGTGCCTCTATCGTCATTCACCAATCCCTAAGCCACTATGAAACCTCATAAATGATCTGTTCAATAATTAAACACATTGAACCATTTATGAACAATTCCTACAGCAATCATATATGATGTTATATTTATACTGTGCAATGTTAACCATTGATTTCGACTTTGTTGTGTGTGACCTTTTGGGTTCCCCTCAAGGCGTAGACATGCTCAAGAAAAGTAATGAAAAGTGGGATGCGATGCTTCAGAGTGAAGAGGAAACTATTCATGGACTGACTGATCAAACGAGACTATTAAGAGAAAACCAGAGCTACATACCTCAAGGAGCATTTTCAGATGACACTGGTGAAGCCTTCGAGTACCAAGCATTTCACGATGACACTTTAGCAGAGGAGGAGGCTGAGCGGTATCAAGAATCTGATGTATCAGTTCAGGAGCCCAAACCAGCAAAGTCTCGATTTGATTTTTATTATTCGGACTCTGACGAGGATGAAGAAGCAGAGCTTTTTGTGCCAACAAAAATTGAGGATGAAATTATGTATCCTCAAAATGAAGATCTTGGAGCATGCATTGAACTAATGTTTGAAGAAGATCTACCTGAGCCAGTCATATCGGAGGATGAAGACCTAAAATCTGACATTTCTTTACATCATCAGATTGACACTTGTGGAGCATGCATTTCACAGATGACAGATGAAGAGCTGAACGAGGAAATTCTGAAATATATAATTGAAGAAAATGTGGAGGAAGATGCACAAATAGAGGAGCAAATGACAAACCATATTGAAGATCCAGTGAATTCAAGAGAAATATCACTGTTTTGGGAAGTACAAATCAAAGATATCACCCAGAAACTTGACAAAATGGAACTCCCATTCCAAGTCAAGCACCATACGAGACCTCCTGATTTTCTTTCTTTCTTTTCAGGAACCACTGGAGCGACAAAGATTAAAAAGGTGGCACAAGCACTGAATATGACAAAATTCTTTTTGCCACTTTACCATTGGAAGAGACCCTTCAAAAGCAACGCACATGGGATTGTCTTTAATCGGACATTCAAAACCACGCTGAAACCACCTTGAAAGATGGATTTCAGTCACGTCTGGCTGAAGACGAAAAATTTAGTGCTAGCAGGGAGGCAACCTATGCAATTTGTTGTAATTTCTGTTTTCATATTTTGAGTATACATGTTGTAGAGTTTTAAATTTTGTGTGATATTTTCAGGGAAAAGCACAAACGGAGCATTTAAGGCAAAGAAAAACATGAAGGAATGGTGTTTGGCAATCACAAAGATGAGAGTTAATTTATTAGTGATGGCTGAGTAAGGAATGGATTCTTGAGACGCATCCTAATGGATTTATATACCAAATGAGTGGCGTATTGTGTACATAATTCTGTTGCCTTAATAATTGCTTTGATTTGTTTTTTGTTGTAATTATCTTTTTTTTCGTCGACATGATTCATACTTTTTGACCTTTCACGATTATTTTATTTTTTAAGCTAATAATCGTCATTTGGAATATATTAGTGCTATTATTACTCACCATTTTCAGGTGCTATAAATTCAACTCATCATTGCACTTTTGAAGGCATCCAAATTTGAGAAAGAAATACATAAAAAATGGAAGCTACTTCAAGAAGACGAGTTATAAATATTTGTGTGTTTTGCGGTACTAGTGCTGGTTCTAAACCAGAATTCATAATGGCAGCACAGGAATTGGGTCGAGTCATAGCTGAAAGGAACATGCATCTAGTATATGGTGGTGGAAATCTTGGACTAATGGGGATCGTTTCAAGGGCTGTACATGAAGGAGGTAGTCAAGTTCTGGGAATCATCCCAAAACCTTTGGCAGCGGCGAATCTTATAGGACCATCAAACGGAGAGGAACTTATCATGGCTTGGGCACGATGCATGAAATTTTTACAGTGTTATCTTGGGCGAACTTGAACATATACCAGAAATCGATTGGACTATTTAATGTTGATGGATTTTATGATTTTCTTTGTGTGTTTCTTGATGATGCCCGGAGAAATGGGTTCGTGTCAAAACCTGTGAAATAACTCATCTTTACTTCCAAAATTGCCCAAGATTTAATTGACCAAATTTTAGCATTTGACCCACAAATCGACCATATCATTTCCAAGATAAACTGGTCTGATAACGATCGTGGTAAAAAGCGTCGGATAAATCTGGATCTTAACCTTTAATTTTCCTTTTAGATGTAGAATTTCAGCTAACCAGGTACTATCTTCTAAACTCTTCTACTACTTTTTAAGACAATGGGGACAATATCTCATTTAGGTTTGGGGGAGGGGAATAATTGACTAGTATCTTATTTTTATTATATTGTTTGTTATGTTGTTTGTTTAGTCAAATTTTCAAAAAATTAAAAAAAATTAAAAAAATTTATAAAAATTAAAAAAAAAAATTGTTTTGAATTTGATTAATCATGTGAAATTGGTGTGAGATAGATGTGTAAGGAATTTCCACTCCTGAGACGTATCTCAACCTATTTCGTAACAAGTTAATTTTTGTTTATTTCATTTTGAATCATTTAATTTGTGAATTCTCCATAATATTGATTAAATTGGATCTTCATATGCTCAATTGACAGGTATTATCAACATGCATATTAACATACAGCCATGAGATGTATTTGAAAAGTTTGTAATATTCAGTGCTCTAGTTTAATTGGAGGAAGCATCTAAAAAGCAATGGAAAAAAAAAAGTATGTATAAAAAAAACGTCTGAGATTCGAGTCATTAAGTTCGTATGGGTGTTTTAACACCTAGTGCCCTAAAGCCAACTGGTTTGGGAGTCACTGGCCCAAAGCTCGCTACATGGATCAAAGATGTTATAAAAATAAAAAGAAACATCTGAAATCCGAGTAATTAAGTCCGTAGGGGTGTCTTAACACCTAGTACCCTAAAACCAACTGGTTTGGGAGTCACTGGCCCAAAGCTCGTTACATGGATTGAAGATGTTGCTTTCTTTATTTTTTACAAAAAAAAAATAGAAAAAAAATCATTGCTAAAAAAATGTGAATTCGGATATAACTTTAGAACAAAAATATTATTCTATTTTCAACTACAATTATGAATATTGTGGGCACAATGACTTGATTAATACCTTGTTAGCCGTGTGTATGGAGAATTGTAAAAATAATCGGAGAATTTACTTATTTGGTAATTTAGAAAGAAAGAAAACAATTACTCACTTGTTTAGTCACTAACTTGTTTATTCCTTTTTCTCTTGTCTTTTTACTTTTGTGTTCTTTAATTTTAGATTGAATTTTGTGGCTATCATCACTGTAAGCCCTCACGAGACTACAAATCATCCACTAGGGACACCTAGGGGTTTAAAGGCTTGTTGCATACGCTAAATGCAACTGTGATCCCTACGAAAGTGGCTTAGTTTAATTTTAATTATTTATTATATTTTATTTTGATGTTTTAATCGAGGACTAGCAAAATGTTAGGTTTTGGGGTGTAATGAGCGGAAAATATATCAATATTTACCGCCCCTTTTACCAAATATTTTGTTTAGTTTCTCGGGTTTGATGAACTTTTTGATGTGTTTTAGTTTATTTTGCAGATAAAATAAAATTGGGACTCAATGTAATCATTTAGGACGAAATGTGGAACAAATAAGGGAAAAAATTGGACTTGAGATTTTGATTTTGGAGATTGGAAACTTGAAAGGGCGTTCTAACGAAGTACAATTTCGGAAATTTCAACTTTGCGCAATTTTTATATTTTGGCCATAACTTTTTACTCCGATATCGGATTGAGTTGATTCAAGTTTCAGATTAAAGAAGACTCAATTATCTACAAGTTTTAAGAATAAAATAATTTCTAATTCTGAAGATTGCATGACCAAAATTGATGAAACGTCTAGAAGTGTGTTATGTATAATTATTAAAATCATTTTCAAAGCAAATAAATAAATAAATAAATAAATAAAAATTGTCAAACTTCCACCAAACATTTGGAGTATTTGGTACCATGTTTGGTGCCATGTTTGATGTCATGTTTGGTGTCATGTTTGGTGGAGCAATTGGTGGAGAAATTGGTGGAAGCCTTTAGATTTTCCTATAAATACCAAGTCATTTCATTTGTAATTCTCATGCTTTCCTTAGGTTTTTGTAAGGAATTTAAGGATTGCATCTTGTTTGTATTTATTTTCAGTATTTTAATTATGTATTTTTATTTTTATTTTCAATAATAGTAATAGTTTATTTTCTTTTATTTTTTTTATGTTTAGTAGTTAAATTTCTGCTGGGGGAATGGTGAAGCTTTTATTATTTTTAGTTTAGATTAATATCCCTTAATTATAATATGGAAATTATAATTTAATAATATGGACAAAAGGTTATACCGCCTTAATGGCTGGTTTTATTTATTTGACATAATGTGACACCGCCTATATGGCCGGTCTTTAGGTGACAGATGATTAACGCCTATATGGCTGGTTTATGGATAAATAATAACACCGCATTTATGGTCGGTTGGACTTAATTGAAAATCTGACTTAATGAGGATAGCGTCTGTATGGTCGGTTGGTAATATCACTGATAATTTCTATATTATAATAATGGAGATTTCTAAATTAGAATTAGTAAAGGTGGATCCCCTAACCCCCAACATTTTATTTTTATTCTAGGGAAGTGATGAAATACAATATTCACATACTTAATAATTGATTTAATTATATATTGGGTAATTCTTTAGTTTGTTTATTGAATCTTAAGCTTAATACTTCTTGTTGCCTGATCACTAATAAGATTGATGTGGTAAACTTAAAATGAACTTGGAAAAAGTGATTTTAGGTTTCAGCCTTAGATTCAATAGCTAACGATCTTCCTTGAGGATAGATAATCCTTTAATAAATTTCCTTACAAGATATAAATATACATGTCGGGCGGGGGTAACCATAATTGGAACTTGAACTTAATGAATTCAGGTAACTTGATTAACATAGGAATATGATTAATTGGGTTATTTTGGGAATTTGCATCTGACCATCGGAAGAGGCTTTTACATAGCTTCGTGTTCCAGGTTAGCAAACTAATTTATTACACATATATAAGAGAATCAATTCATCATTAGAATAATATTGTGTGGAATCACAACCCTAGATTTTTGTGTCTTTTGTTTATTTTTCCTTTGTATTTTCTTTTGTGTCTTTATTTATTTATTTATTTAGTAAATCCACATTCAACCAACCAAAAGCAATCAATCTCTTCTCCCTTTAATTAGATACCTGTAAATAAATAGTATCAATAATTAATAACAACAGTAGAAATTAAGTCCTCGTGGGATTGATATTTTTATACTACTTAAACGATATGTGCGCTTGCGTTATACGCGTGTGATTACGCCGGTCAATATTACATGGAAGTGAGTAATTTTCTACTCACTGCCACATTTTGTGTAACAGAGCTCGATTCGTTTCGTTTTCGATCCAGAAATATTGGGGAATATTTAGGGTATTTTAAGACTATATTGGGGTTGTTTTTAACTAAAAAATTGGACCTGAAATATAGTGGCAGTTCATTCATAAAATGGGCTGATTTAGGCAGTGAACTGGGCGCTATTTCGGGTCACAAACAGTCCAGATCCGATCCGTTGTTCCGGGGATGAAATTTTGTTCAAAACAGAAGTAAAATTTCAGTGAAAGAGTTGGTAACATTCGGCCAGAAGAATGGAACGACATAAAAAAATTTCAAGTCCGATCTCGGGTACCTATCATGTTTCCGCTACACTAGGAAATTGGTTCATACACTTGACACTGATATTTATATGAAAATCCCTAAAAGATTGAAAATACTTGAAGCATATAAATCAAAGGATCATAAACTATATTCAATCAAGTTACAACGATCTTTATACGAATTGAAACAATCCAGACACATGTGGTATAATAGTGTGAGTGAATATTTGATAAAATAAGGATATATAAATGATCATATATGTTATTGCGTATTAATTAGAAAGTCTGAATCTGGATTTACTATTATAGCAGTATATGTCGATGGCATGAACTTAATTGGAACTCCTGAATAGCTTCTAAAAGCTACTAAAATTTAAAAATAGAATTTGAGATGAATGACTTAGGAAAAATAAAATATTATCTTAGCTTGCAGATCGAGCATAAAACTAACTGATAGTTTATCCATCAGTCTACATATATTGAAAAGATTCTAAAATATTTCAACATTGATAATGCTCATTCATTAAGTACCCCCATGGTAGTCCGATCTCTCGATCCTAAAAAAGATCCATTCAGTCTTTAAGAAGATAATGAATATATACTTGGTCTAGAAGTACCATATCTTAGTGCAATTGGTGTCTTATTATATTTAGCTCAATGCAGCAGACCAAATATTGCATCCTCGGTAAATTTATTGGCAAGATTTAGCTTCGCACCAACTCAACGACATTGGAATGGCGTAAAATATATTTTCCATTATTTTCATGGGACAAGACTTGGGATTATTTTATTCAAATAAGCTAACACAAAATCTAGGTCTTGTTGGTTATACTCATGCAGGATATCTCTCTGACCTTCATAAGACACATTCACAGACAATGTATATTTTTACCTACAATAACTTAAAAATTTTATGGCGATCTACAAAACAGTCTTTTATTGCTACATCTTCCAATCACTCAGAGATACTTGCACTACATGAAGCAAGCAGAGAATGTATATGGTTAGGGTCACTTATCCATCACATTCAGAGCACATGCAACTTGAACTTTGCTAAAAATATTCCAACAATGATATATGAAGATAATGTTGTATGCATTGCACAAATTAAAGGAGATATAACCAAACGCATCTCACCAAAGTTCTTCTACACTCATGAGCTCCAACAGAGTAAACAAATTGATGTCAAGCAAATATGTACAACTGATAACTTGCAGACTTATTTACGAAAATTTTACTAAAATCAATATTTGAGAATCTTATATATAGCATTGGCATGCGTCGACTTAGTAAATTATATTGATGATATCTTTTGAGGGGGAGCGTATTCATTGACAACATGAACTACCGTTAAATAAAAGCACACTATACTGACCAGGTTTTATTCCACTGGGTTTTACTGGCAAGGTTTTAATGAGACAATATTAGGTCAATTATTGCAAAATTAAAGTGATAGGTCCCAAGGGAGAGTGTTGTAAATAATATGGTCCATCACTTTAATATTTACAATTTTAGCTTATCTCACATTGCTTAGGGATAACACTCTTAACCTAATATCTCCCTATAGATAGAGAGCAACTCTTGTAAATTTTCATTCAATTGATAAATAAGAATAAAATCTGTAGCTTCACAAAGTATTCTATTCTCTTCTTATTCTTTCTTTATAACACGTTATCAGAACAATCAGCTTCTATTTTTTTTTTAAAGCTGGGTACATCATAAAGCCGAACATTGGCTTAAAGCCAAGTCATGATGATGATCAAACCTTTTATTAGTCCAAAAAAAAAGACACTAAAGAGGAATAAAAAAGATTAAAGATGAATAAAATTTAAAACCTCAGGATTAAAGAGGAAACACGTTTAGAGATAGGGTTTTTCTATAATAAATTATGGTAAACTGGGTTTTTAATAAATTTTAATTTTTCCATTTCAACTTTAAAACATAAATTTCTTCAAAATATTAAGTGTTTCATAATTTTTTTTATATATATATTATCAATCTATAAATCGTAAACTTTAAAACAAGACATATGATTAATATTTTCGACGAAAAAATGGGTAAAAAATGACCCTTGTATTTATAAAAGAATAATAATTTCGAATGAGTTATTTTCAAACACTCACATCTCCTTCATTCAAACTCTAAATCACAATCTCTAAAAATATATATACACTTAGCATACATACCTACAATTTTTATCAACAAACCTCTCACAAATACGGATTCATGTAAGGTTGAAATTAACCCCAATATTATTATGTCAGTCGTACTTCATATTGACTTTGTTATAGTCACATAATTACCTCAGTCACATTGGTGACCTTTAATCGAATTAGTAACCTCAGTCATATTATTGACCTTCAGTCACATTAAGTACAATCATAACATTTTACTTAAGTTATAAAGAACTCAGTTATAATCACATTTTTACCTACAGTCACAAAAAAATGTGACTATCAATTAGGTGACTGATAATTTAGTAATAGATGTACCTCAGTCACATTTGTGGCCCCAGTCACATCGTCACTATGTTTTTTTTTTTTTTGACAGATAATCACATAATGATTATAAATTAGAAGTGTGTTTTTTTAACTAGTCATGATTTAATTATCTATTCAGTCAGTCACATTTGTGACCTTTGTCATATTGTGATTGCGTTTTATTTATTTTTTATTTTTACCTACAATCACATAATAACTATTAATTAAGTGTGTCTGAGTGCAATTATCAGTCACCCAACAAATAGTCAAATTATGACTGTTGTTAAAAAAAAACACTTCTAATTGAGTAAGCCACACACGTAATTTTATCATGGGTGTGTCTCAATCATGTTTGTGACCTTAGTCAATAATCAATGGTGGCCATGGATCTAAAAGAAATCGAACCAGAACATGTCAATTACTTGGTTATAAATTGATTGAATTCTTGATACTGATTAGGTTATACATTAAGAACATGGTCTATATCGAATTTTGTAAGGCATAATCACTTGGAGCCCAATGAGGTAATCCGAAAATTTGTTTAAAATATAACCTATAAATTAATGAAAATTTTAGTTTGTTAATAAGATAATTTTGATTTATCCCGCTAAAATGAAAATGAATAGTATCTATTATTTTTGTGAAAATCAAATTTTACCTTGTTGAAGCAATATTATGACTATGGGTGGGCAAAAAAACCGACCGAACTGAACCAAATCGCAAATCTAACCAAACCGACTGAATTTACGGTTTTTTTCTAACGGTTCGGTTTGCGGTTCGGATTGACCCACCCCAAACGGTTTATGGTTCGGTTCAGATGCTAAATCGAACCGCACCTGTTGAACCGTTATAATTAAAATATTATATATTTTTATAAAAAGATTTGCATTTTTCTTTTAATTTTACTTTATGTTTTTTATGTTTTTTTTATTAGTATGTTAATACTTTTATTCTTAATTTTTTTGTTAATATATTTTTTTTGTTAATACTTTTATTCTTAAATTTATTTGTTAATAATTTTATTCTTAAATTTTTTGTTTTATGGTTTATTCTTGAAAGTAAGTTGTTGGATTTGTCTCTTAATTAGAATGATGGTAGCATCATTTTTCGAGGTAATTTTTAAAAAATACAAGATTTAATTGTGCCTCATTTTTCAATCATCTATTGAGTGCATGTGTTCTCTGGAGTCACAGCTTACACCGTAGCACTTCATACTATTTGTTCGCTAGACTAGTTTTTTTTTTCTTCACTTAAGTGGATGAACTTTTTTTTAAGTAGAATAATCTTTAAATTGAACCGAACCAATCCGTAAACCGATGGTTTAAAAAAATTTTCAATCCTAACCAAACTGTTATTTAATGATTTGGTTTGAGAGGTAAAAAAACCGGACCGTAAAATATGATTTGGTTCGGTTTTTAGCAAAAACCGAACCAAACCGAACCGCGCCCACCCCTAATTATGACTATGAGGAATCTTTTGGAGCTGTTATTCGAGAATATTGCACCTCCATTTTCAGAATGTACATGTAACTTGCAAGTCCCATATTGCTTTGGTGGTTTTACTTGATTCATTAAATCCCCATTTCGATTATTCAAAATGAGAGCAAAACTTAATTGTAAAACGGGTCCAAATGAGAGCAAAACTTTCAAGTGAAGATATTTCTTCCTTTTCTTTTCTACTTTGATTGCTCCAAATGGTGATAATGAACAATTGAATGTATAGAAGGAAAAAAAATGTAGAACTGATGAATAAGTAACTACAAGAGTTTGACATTTATACAAATAGATGGCTTCATTACACTACCTCTACTGCAATAAAATAAAAGGGACTGGGGAAGTGACTAACCACGAAGAACTCCGAGAAATGAACTCGCAGTAGTATGTCATGGCCCTGAAGCTTCCCTCCAAATCCCTGCTACAGGTCCTCTTTCTCAGGCATTAGTTGGTCTCCTGTCACTGGATTCCTTGACATTAGTTGGTTTTCCCTATTACATGTTCAAACTGAACACACACCAGTACAATTTGCATAGCAGCATGGTTCAAGTCCAACTTAAGAGTGAAATTATCCTCCCGGAAAATAAATGACAGACAAAATTGCTTGTCAATATATCTTCTGGTTGATGGTTATAATTTTGTGCATGCCAGACAATCTCTCTATAATGTATGCAATTACAACAATTCGCGCATATAATGTTGACCAAGAACTAAAGCGAGAAATGTGAAAAGATTTACCTTGTTTCTGTCTCGCCAGCCAAATCCAAATAGACCTCTTTTTCTTGGGCTGTCAACTGAGCTTTGGCTATGCACACCCCTAGAAAGCACACTACAATTGTGAGTCACCAATTTCATCCTTAAAGCATAGGCCAGTTGAACATAAGCAAAGCATCAGTGTGGAATAATTTTACAACAGAACATACAATGTTTGCGATGCACATTGTTCATGTGTGGTCAATAGAGAGATACAAATGATGCAACAAAAGAGTTCAATGTTAAGATTCATGAGGGCTAATGGTGAATGCAGTGGTAGAGGTCTAAATGGAGCAGGAAATTCAGAATTCCACTAGAAAAGGCTACAATATTCTGTCTTTGGGCGACTCATAGCCACAGTTCAGCTGAATTTTCTGAAAATGAGTGCAGGCTTACCAATGAATGGTATGCAGAGAGAATAAGAATTCATATAAAAAAGATGAGAATATTATATCAAACTTTTGACTTTATAAGAGTTATTTATCTCAGATTTTGAAAACTTGAACACCTTAAAAACAAGGAAACAAATACTGTATACATGGAGCTTTCAGAAATTCAACTGGTATGAAAAAAGTGAACACCCCCTGTTTAAGGTGTGAAACAGATTTGATTGTCCAAATCTTTTTAAAGGCACTCTTATGTAGTATCTTTATGTTCACTTTCTACTTTTGTTTGGGTTCATGCCGGGAAGATCGATTGTGGAAGCAATACACTTGCTAAAGGGGTTGATGGAATATTATCGAAGTAGAAAGAAAAACCTTCATATGCTATTTATAGATTTAGAAAAAGCATACAATAGAATACTAACAAAAATTATTTGGTGAGTACTAAAAAAGAAGAGAGTATGTATTCTTTATATTTGAGCCATTAAAAATCTATATGAAGACACAATGACTTGTGTTACGACTCAGGGAGAAGTGACAATGCACTTTCCTATTACCATAGGCTTACACTAAGGTTCTGTATTGAGCCTTTATCTTTTTGCCTTAGTGATTGATGTAATTATTAAGGATATCCTAGATGAGGTGCCATAGTGTAAGTTTTTTACTGATGATATAGTATTGGTGGATGAGTTTAAAGAAGGTGTAGAGACTAAACTTGAGATGTGGAGAAAACCCTTAGAAGCTAAAGGCTTCCGACTAAGTAGGTTAAAAACTAAACACATGGTGTGTGAGTTTAACAAAGGTTATAGAGGTAATGCGACAAAATTAAGAATTGGCGACTAACCAATCTCAAATAGCGAGTGTTTTAAGTACCTCGGGTCTATCCTTCAAAAAGATGGGGAAGCAGATCGAAATGTTACGCAGAGCATTCAATTGGACTAGAGAAAATGAAGATATGCATCTTGAGTCTTATGTGATCACAACTTTCATTTAAAACTTAAAGGCAAATTTTATAGGACCATCGTGAGACCTGCAATGCTTTATGGAACAAAATGCTGGGGGAATAAAGCATCAACATGTCTAAAAATGAGGATAGCTGAGATGAGAATGTTTAGATGCATGTGCGGGTCGACTAGAAAAGATAAGTTAGAGATGAAGTAATGAGGAAGAAACTGGGTGTTGTGCAAATTGATGAGAAGATGAGATAAACAATACTACGATGGTTTGGACATATCCATTGTAGACCTTAAATGATCCGGTGAGAAAAGAATAGCAAATGGTGTTGCCATATGCCAAGCGAGGAAAGGGAAAACCTAAATTGACATGGACAGAAACCATAAAAAATGACCTAGGTTTATGAAGCATGATGAAACAATGATCTCAGATAGAGTACAATGGTGTCAAAATATCCATATACCCGACCCCATCTAGTAGGAAAAGGGTTTGTTTGGTTGGTTGGGTTTGAGAGGTGGCCTAATTATCATAAGAAAAAATTGCAAAGAATCAATCATAATAGATTTTATATAGCTCCATAAATATTATATTTTATTGCCTGATTAAGAGAAAGTCATGCCTAGCGCGATGGCCAAATGATAACTTGCTATCCGCTTGGTCATAGGTTTAATCCTAAGAAACAGTCTTTCTGTGAAATAACAGGAGTATAGCTGCTAATATTAGGACCTTTTCTAGACACTACTTATAGCAGGAGCCTTGTGCACTAGGTGGCGTCAACATTATTTATCAAACGCAACAAAGGGACCGTAAACACAGATATAATGTCTCAAGAATTTCTCATATACCGTGGAGAAGATACTGCTTTAGCTTGGCCAGATTCGTACTGCAAAGTAGCCTCCAACATTGATTCTGCCATAACCACCCTCTTCTCCATCTGAGCAACAGAAGCCATAGCCTTCTCATATTTTTCCTGCATATATAATTGTGTTTTGAGAAGCAATAATGTTTGATACAATAAAGACTGGACATAATATGATATTTGAAAAAATCTGCAGCTAAGCAGTCTGTGGGTCTCATCAAAATCACACTTTTTTCTTCCACGGTCATGCTTCAGCTGTAGGTGTGTGTTTAACTCAAATAGAAGTAAGCAATACATGATTTTCATGGATATAAAGGAGTTCAAACTGCAGGTTGACAAAGATTTATTCACCATACCCCTTGATCTATTTAAGGACTACTACAAAAGTCAAAATCATACAAACTGTTGATTCTAGATGGAATACTTCATAGGCCACTATATAAAAAATCACACGAAAATATAGGGACCAAACTGTTGATCAGTGTGAAACGAGCATAACCAAGCAAACATGATAAGGAGAGACGCTAACATGATAAGGAGAGACTCTATACAGTTAAGTCTCTTGATAGAGTTTATGTTACTTCAAAAAATTAGAAGAGGCCAATCTATCCTCAATTCAACAAAAGAGATAAAATAAAGTAAAACAATGGAGTAGGAAAATAAAGATGCATCCTCGAGCACGTGGCTTAGTATCTTCTAGAACCTTGTTTCTTATGTAAAATGAAAAATAGCAGTACAAAAGAAAGGATGAGATGACCTCAAGCACGTGAACTGCATATCTCTGAGCACAAACATCTTGCTCTGCATTTATACGAGCAGCTTCAGTTATCCTTTGATCCTGCTCTACCTTCATAAGGACCTGCAGCGTATACGAGTAATCTACAGATAACTACAGGTTTCACATACTAGGAAATAAAATATGAACAGTCTTCTGAAAGTAGACGTAAGAGAGAGCACAAAACAAATTCAAACCTGAAGGATGGCAGATTCTTGTTCTCTCTTGTCAGCAAGGGATTGCCGTAGGTCAGCTACCTCTTGCTCCAACTGCTCAATCTGCACCATTAAAAATGAGCTTTTAAATCTCCCAAGCAAGTTCAGTGACTTGGAGCTTACAATGGAAGAGTATAATTATTGTTCTTAGAGACCCATGCAGCTCCAAGCTGAAAGAGAAAATGTAAAGGAATCCTGGTGTAGGCGTGCTGTTAAATAGTTCAAACTCAAGTAAAGCTTTTAAATCATCATTTCATAACTTGCATTTCAACTTTTAAAGCTTAGAATATATTATTTTAGTGTCTTTTCATAAATATAATTCAATTCACAAAAGGACTGGTTAGCATCACACATTCAAAGTATTTTTTATTAGATACTGAAAATTACAAGGCATTCAATTCTCAAAAAGGAATTGGCAAAGACATAACATTGCCACTATATAGAAGGAGAAAAGCAAAAGTAAAGGTACATGATATAAAAAAAAAAACTCTTCCCAGCCCTATCCATCAACATCTACTACTGCAAGATACAAAATATGGACAAAGAATCCAATAAATTTTGAAAATAAGACGACAATTTTAAAATTCAGAGGCGGGTGTGTGTCAGTGTGTGAGAGGGAGAGGGATGTTGCATGTTCAATCAGATATATTTATCCAAAAAAATGTTCATTTTAACATAACAGGCATATGTAATAAAGCAAATATTTGTTTTTCGGACATACCCTTACACTCAATTGTCGTCGATTGTCTTGTTTGACCATCTCCATAAGTGCTGTCTCTAGCTCCTCCGCTCTGGAAAAGAACAAGAACCATAAGTAAAGATACAGTGATGGCTCTCATAGGCATTTTTAATTTTTTTTTTTTTTTTTTTTTAAAAAAAAAAATCAGGAAGAAGAGACCAGAAATTGTCATCATAAGAGATATTCTTTGTTTCAAAATTGATGCCACTTATATTACTACCCATTACCCTCTGATCTTAGAACCAGTAGCCCTCACTGAAAGCAATTCTTTAAGTATATAGGGAATTAACTACAAAATAAGGATTCTACGAAGTTTCATATCCACAGACGAGACAGCACTAATTCCAGAAAGCAAGATGCCCTCTTTAGGCTTCCTTAAATCATTACTTCTGAGATAAAGAGTATACAGAGAGGGGTGAGAGAGAACAGTTTGCATCAAGAATTCTGAATACAGTGGTTGTTTTTCAATGAACAAGTAATTCCAATTGATGTGCATGATTCGTAGATTCAGTAGATTGGCGAGGTAAATCGACAATAAATAGTAGAATTTTGACAGAAATAGGTTGGGCCCTAATGTAACCGAGAAGTGCAAAGCTATTATTCTCATGAACAGACATCTGTGGTTGATCCACCAGAAAAGGGAAAGCTGAATGCAGAAACTAGACATCATTTGTTGTACTAACCTGAGCATGGCCAATCTTTTCTCCTCCAGCAAGCTGCATAACTCCACCTTCAACCAGACCACCTGCACAAAAAAAATTAATGCTCAAAATTTAAAAGGAGATGCCTAGAACAAGTCATGTTTGCCGAATGCCGACTACTCACAAGTGAATAGCTAAATTATTTTAATGGTTTCTGCAACGAGGAACATTAGTAGGGCTTGTTAAGCTATCATTTGATCTAAAGGACTAAGATAGTAGCTAACGAACTAAACAATAGTATAAAGCAACAAGCTTTCATACTTGCAAGATCAATACCAAATGAGCTTGCCACATAAGCCAAGCCCAAAAAGAGAGTACTAAAACAAGGACAGATAGAAACAAATAAAAATGCAACTACAAAGGGAGGTTCCAACACTAACAACTCGGTAAAAACTGGTTTCATACCATCTTTAAGTTACTGTTTGATATATAAGCTTCAACCAATAGGTAAGGACACAAGCAATAGTATTAAGCACTCTAAGAAGGATTACTAGATTCTGATATTTAAGACAATGATATTATATAAATAGAAATTCAGTGAAGCCAACAACTTTATGCAACAAAGACACAAAAAGTTTGGTGTTTTTGAGGATTCAGTGAAAACCAAGGATAGGGAGAAACCTGTTCTTGAAGATCCCTATGTTCTAATTCTGAATTGACACTTAGGCCACTGAGCATTTCATCCAGATTTGGGGGAGGCTCCTCACAAGACATGTTTCCATTTGCAAGTCCATCATCTAACCCTTCAATTGTCTTGTTTTCTTCTATCAGCGATTCAGGGTCATGCTTAAAACTATATAACTTAGATGCAAGCCCCTTTGAATCCTTCCAAACTCGATCCCCATTTGATCTTTCCTCGACTACCTTAAGTACAACAGGTCGATGTTTTTCTCTCAACTCTTGCAATCTGGCTTCAGTTACAGTCAAATAACCCATGCAAGCAGTAAAAACAAGTTGGCTACTATCAAATGTTGAGCTGGAAAGGGATTGCAACAAAGTGATGGCATCCCCGGCATCTTTAGTCGTAACTAATGCAGAGCCTACATGAAAATTGATGTCAAAAGATGTCACAGTATTAAGTACCATGAAATAGCAATTATGATGCATATTTAACACTTCACTGACATCATAAAAAATACATTATCTGAGTACCATATAACTCCATCAATGCAAGGGCCGTTCGGAAAAGCATAACACGATTTCCATCATATAGGAGCACATCCCAAACTCGAAGAACTAAAGAAGAAAGAACCCATGAGAAAGAGATGAGAAGTCAATTTTATAACACTAGGGTAGAGTACAACTAAAAAAAATATATCAGAAAACTTAAGTCTCCAACTTTAATTATATTACTTTTAATTGCTGCATTACATTATAAAGATCTCACCACTTTCCCAAGGAAGAACATTCAAAAAAATGGAAAGGAACCAAGGTCCAGAGATCCATGTCACCTGCACTCCCAAGTAATCCAGATGATTAACTGCACCAGAAGAATTTATGAAGTAAAAAAAATACCCACATTAATGTGTTGGAAAAAATACAAAATGAGAAAAATAAGAGAGTAAAAAGACAAACAAACCCAATTTAGGAAATCTTTCACGGATCAACTCCTCAAACACAAGCTGGTCCACCTAAGAGCACAAAAGAATAAATGAAAGGAATTAAGTAACTGAGCAAAGTCCATTTTAAGTATTGGATCTATCAACACCCAAAGGAACATGTAATAAATATGCTAAATCATGTTATAGGAACTCGAAATGGTTGAACTACACCTGAGATTCAATCATTTCTTCTGTATAGTAGCCGTCAAAATAATCATCAATAATGCCCACAAATGTCCTGTAAAAAATAATCAAGACAAAGCAATTAGCTATGGAGGAAAAAATCATACTAGAAATGCCTGAAAATCAGAGAACCACTATTCTCTGGAATTATCTGTGTTCGCAGAAGCGATAAAGGGAGAGAAGGAGAGAGACAGAAAGGAACAGGAATAGAATATGCAAAGATTTATATATGTCCCATTCAGAATGTTAGGTTTTATCTCACAGTGTGCTCGCACGTGTGCTTGGCAGAAGAAGAGGAGTGAGAGAAAAATGTGTGTTTGTGGGGGGGGACGCATCCATAACCTACCAAAAGGCATTTTCCTCTGGCATCAAAAGCAGCAGTAAGCCAGCGAAGAAATTCATTGCCTGCATGTGTTTCGACACCATAGCAAACATGACAATTAAAACATTACTAGCATTGATAGAAGTTACTAAAATTAATTGAACAAAATAAAGAGAGTGACAATTTAAATACATAACAGAAAAACAGTGATCCATGCTTTGGGCAATCATAAATAATTTGGGTCTTGGGTGAGAGACAAAACCAATGTCGCTGACAGCTTAACATAATACAAGCTTATACAGTGGGAAAACACAGTAGGAAGAAGAGAAACACTTGACTGAAGAGTTGACCGCCAGAGACAGAACAAATTGATAGTTCGCTCAAAAAGGCAAGTTTTCCAGTTTCTGGACATATCACAAATTGTTTTGCTCCAACTAGGATGCATACTTCTAGTTTTTATGGTTTATATTCTTCAAGTCATTATTGCTCTGTTCCAAATACGCAGGAAGGAGTACCAATATAGGATTCTTGACATGTTGTTGCCTCAATGAAGGAAGCCCACTAGGAACCTAAGATTTGTACTTTAGATTATATGAATGATATTAAAGCCAAAATAGACTTAAAAAATGCTTTATAGAATTTTTAACCTTTGTATTAGTCCAAGATAGCAAGTTAAAAAAGAATAAACCAATTCTATAGATGTTAACTTCTCATTCTCATAATACAATTTCGCTTGAGAAGGAAATTTAACACATTTTTCAGGCCCCTCAATCAACTTAAAGAGAAGAAAAAGATAAGTGAAAAATCAGGCCAATGTTCAGTCAGACATGCCAGGAGGAAGAAAAATTTCAAAATGAAGATAAAATGAAACAGAAAAAATCAGGTATTTCATTACGTCATTTCCAAACAACAAATGGGAGTTGAAATAAGAAGAAAATGTTAAGCATGTTGACTCAGTGACTTGCAGTCTATTTGAAGTATTTAATGTGAAATGTACCAATCATCCAAGTGGCTAAAACCTGAGCATTCTTTTGTGAGATGTTGACACTTTGCCACCAAAAGAGGAAAAATAATCTATGTTATATACTTGGGAATGATAATGATGTTGAGTGTTAGTTCCATGTGTGTTGGCAACGTAAGTAACAAAACAAGTTCAATTGAGTTGTAATGAGTCTTGAAGATCTCGGAGCAATTGGATAAGGATTTGGACATCATCAGATGGAGATATCAGAGTGACATTTACTCTTTTGAAAATTCCAGAATATTTAGAGCTCCAATTGACATGAGGTCAGTGTCATTGGAAAGTAGACTCGAAGGCGATCACGTACATATAAAGAACGCATGATTTGGCAAAGAGATCGGAAAATTACAAGCATTTTAATTTGCACCTCAAAATCAGTCCGCGACGTGCATTGCGTAACGTTCGTCGGAGCGTTCTAACGCTCGGAGGCAGAAACTTTGCATTTGAGGGATGTTCGAACGCCGTGTGTAAGTGAATTATTTTGGACGTGTTTTAAGCCAGTTTTACACAAGGAAAACCGTATATTTACCCTATTTATTTAAACAAACACATAGCCACTTTACCCAGGTGAAGAAACACTATCATGGGAGCCACCATATACTTTGTTTCTTTCTTCTTGACAATCAACCTAGAAGACTTCATTGATTCCCTTGTCTTCTTTGCTTTTGTAAGATTGTTCTTTGGTAACCATCAACACAAAAACACAATCCTAACCCAATTTCCTAAGCCTTTAGAGTTCTAAAGGAGGAATATTGGTAGTCAGAGTTCTGGCGTTGTGAGTTCGCATGATTGATCAGAATTCACGCAAAGATTTCATAGGTTCTGAAAAAGTCCGCTTGGTGCGGACTCGGGGAGTTCTTCGAATTATTACAGTCTAGAGGTATTCAAGTCGGGGAAGTTGTCACCATATGTCATATACCATCGTTGTAAGTTTTCTCATTATAGTGGATTCGGGTGGTAGCTTGTACGGCTGTACCTGGAGTGGTTTTTTACTCTTGAGAGTTTCCACTTCGTCAACAAAATTGCTGGTGTTGATTCTTTTTATTGTTTACATATATTTGTCTTATCTTATAACTGCATAGATTAAGGGTGCTTGTTGATTCATATCATAGTCGCTCTAATTTTGACCTGTCTTTGATTAGAGTAGTTGTTTAATTCCGCACAGGGTCGGAATTTTAGACAAATTTCGAATTTTTCATTGAGGATAATAAGACCAAAATAGAAGAATTATAAAATTGAATTCAAGCACAAGAGGGAAAAGTCGAAAATATTCCTCAAGCTTTGGAAACTAAAATTGGATAAAGACTAGTGCTTCAATCAGCCTGATTAGAAAAGCGGTCATATAAATTGCAGTGAAAATTCTAATTACCTGGCAGTACCCAACAGATGGGTTATGTAGAGCGTATGCTAAGAGTAAACGACTCAAAGAATCCCTACCATCCTGATTCAAAGCAGGATGACCTGGGAATGTTCGTGGTATGTCCTGTATATTCAAAGTAATAAATTAGTCTTTCGAGAAATCTGGTTTGCAACACAATGCAAAAGTAGTAACACCTACAAATGGAAAAGATTAAACGATAAAGTCCAAAGCGCATTGCGTCTATTGACCTTGTCAATCTGCTTTTTCCATTTCCTCGGCACACCGGATGAGTTATCTTGCTCCTTGCTTTTACTGGAAATTGTTTCTTGAGCTAGCAAATCCTGGTAATATCTCTCCACTCGCCGTGCCTTAACACCAACAAATGCCTGCCATACCTGCAATAGAGAATTTACAGTGAACTTTTACTAATATAAGAATGCCAACTTTTGACTAGAATTAACAAATGAAACACTATAAACCCACCTCTCCCCTTAGATCCTTTGGAACTCCCCCACGAACAAGGGACTCCAGCTCTTCTTTCCAAGGAAAGTAAGGCTCTGGAGAGACTTCATTTTCCAGAGCAGTTTTTTCATGTGAGGCATTCACACTCTCATATGATGTCACTGTAACACAGACTTTTTCCTTAATATCCTCGTCAGCTTCCCCTCCTGATGATCCTGCTTCATCTACTGATGGAAGATGGTATCCACTTTTGGTTATCTGCTCAGCTTTCATACCCTTACTCTTCATCATATACTCAATGGCACCAAGGGATGGTCTAATCTGAGCCCATGTTTGTATCGTATGGGTCTTTGTTTCTTCTGAAAGCTGCTCCTTTTTGGGATCATCCTCATCCCCTTTTCTACCCTTCTCAGAAATAATTTTTTCTTCAGCTTCAGCTTCAGCTTTTTCCCCTTCCCGGTCTCTCTCTGGAACAATCTCCTTTGTACCTTTAGACTCGTTTCTTCTCCTACTTCTATCTGATATTATCTCCGCTTTCAACTTAGTATCTTCAGCCTCGTCAACTTGAGTTCCACTAACAGAAACAGCTTCTTCTTTCAATTCAGTAGCTTCAGCATCATTCCCTTCATTGCCCTTCTCTGGAAAAACTGTCTTTTCCAACTCAGAAGCTTCAGCCTTGTTCCCTTCACTATTCTTGTCTGTAACAGTTTCCTCTTTAAATGCAGTAGCTTCGGCCTGCAATGTTTCCTTGTATTTCTCCTCGGGAGAGCTTAGTTGAGCAAGTTCTTCTTGATGCTCAAGGAAGTTCTTCCACTTTTGTGCTCTTTCCGCTTCCTCTTCCTGATACCATAAATGTATCAGTAAGATGGAAAGAAAACACCTCTTTTACTTCTGTTGCTCTTTTTATTAGTTTCGATAAAAATATCCTCAAAAAATATGCAAAATACATTATCTACTTGAGAATCCAACCATCCTGGTGTGGATGCTAAAAGATGACATTTTGTTTATCATATCTCTTAAATTTGCTACACACATACTAGATGTCTCCTTGGATTGACATATGCATTTTCCGCAATTAGGACTGGAAAATAATAGATCTACATAGCTCACCACAAAGTCATTCAAGTTAGAGTGAAAGAAGCTTTAGCGACGGATACCTTGTAGATACCAGAGTATTCTTCATATCCTTCAACGTGTTGAGGTCTCAGAGAAAATCCATAGGCATCCCTGTCATTATTAATTTAGTATGACTCTCAGTCACAACAAAGAAGACTATTTCTATTTCTAACATCATTAACTGTATCAGTTCCCAAAAATTAAACTATCAAACAGAACATCAACAGACAGCAACATGAAATAGCTATAAAAATGTGAAATGTCAAAACAATGAACTGCATCTAATTTTATGTTACCTGGAATCAACTTCCAACGAGCGTCGACTCAACAAGGACAACAACATGATTGACAAAGAGCTTCAGTTCTACTGCTGCCCATAGCTCTGTTTTTCTGCACAGCAGATTCAAAAATTTAAACCTAAACCTAACCCTAACTTCCTTTTAATCAATATTATAAATCCAAATAACCAAAATCCAACAAAATTTAACAACATTAGTTCATTTACAGTAATGTCTTGAGAGGGAAATAAGTAAATCAGATAATAATTTCTTCCTTTTCATCATAAACAGAATTATCTCTACATTGTTAGCTAACAATTCGATCAACTTGACACGTCACTGAATTTATCCAAACAAAATAAGAAAACATTAATACTAAGAATTCGTCAATTTCTTTGTTCAATGAGAAAAATGAGGGTTCAGTTACACGTGGAAACATCAACAAGGAATAAAAATTTGTGCACGAAAATGATGACACCTGAGTACTAAATTGTGGAGGAAATCGAACCTGTTTATCGACATAGTCGGGTTTTTTTTGATCGTGTGATTTAAGGCGATCGAATTGATTTCAAAATTTCGGTTATTATTAAGTTCGTTGGTTGGCTCTCGGTATGTTTTAAATCTTTGCAGCGTAGTCGTTACAAGAGTTTAGCGGGCTTTTCTGGGTGTTAACGCTACACTTGAAAATCCGGCCTGTCCCTTTCACCGCCGCCACGACTTTTTGTTTTGACACCCAATTTTTCCTTATAAATTGTCATAGTAATATTTTATTCTTTGTAATTTTAAAAATAAAAACTTTAACGTTAATTAGTACAATTAATTTTACAATTTAACTAAATTTGACATATAAAAAGACAAAAGATATCTTGAAATAAAATAAAATCTTAAAACTCTCATCAACTTACCAAAAAAAAATGATATCTTATAAATATAAAATATAAAAAAAAAAAAAAAAAAGAATTAGTAGTAGTCTACCCTAAATTATTTAAAATTGACATTTTCTACCTTAAATTTAATACCTTTGAAGAAATCCGTTTGGGTTTTTTGTTGCAAAATGACAAGTTTAACTTCGAATTATCTTTTAGCGAAAAAAAACAATCCCCCCCCCCCCCCCAGGAAATGCCAACAATTTACCAGGCATGAAACAAAAGATCAAATTAGAATATATGATCAACTAATTTTGATCAAATGATTACAAACACTAAATGGCATTAAATTTGAATCTTAAATAGTAATTTTATACATTAATATTCTTAAAAAAAAAAGAAAAAAAAAAAAAAAAAAACTTTAATACTCCATCTTTATCTTGCAAACAATTGACCATCCTTTATGTGATCGATCACATTTTGAACGGAAACACATATGATACATGAATTTCAATCGGTGGTGGCAAAACGAATCAACGACTCGAATTTGTATCGAATCCTAAACGAATCGAATCAAAATATGATGGATTCGTATTCGTTTATTAAACGAATCATAATATCAGGATTTGTATTATATTCGTTTAATAAACGAATCGAATATGAATATTTATTTAATCATGATATTTGTTGACGGTGGATTTTGGTCTCAGAGTAATATTGGAATATCACTCCCGAGGAAATCCTCCTTCAATAGTGAATTTGTTTGGTTATGGGGGACCAAAGGCAAACTTAGCAAAAAACAAATAATACACCAATCGACAAGGAGATTTAACGTGGTTCGGTGGATTTGGATCCGACCTACGTCCACGGGCACAAACAAGATGATACTTTTATTATTCAAATGCACTTCTGAGACCGTTCTTTGTGTTTTACAAGTCAGAGCTTGGTGATTCTGATCTCAACTCTACCTTGCTCTCAACTTGTTCCTCTTATTCTCTCTTTTTTGTTGTTTTTCTCTTTTTCTTCACTCTACCCTCCTATTTATAATGGTGAAGAAATCATATTCCTATTTGTACAAGAATTTCGTAGTTGAAACTATTCTTTTTTCCCATAAGGATTCCTAGTCAAAACTATTCCTTTTTTCCATAAGGATTCCTAGCCAAAAACTACATTTACTTCCTTTATCATACTATGACATTGACTTACTAGTTTACCCCATGAAAGTAGGATAACTTATTATCTTATCTCATATGGATAGAATGCCTTATTTTCCCGAACATGTCTTGCCCTATGCTCGGTCTTCATGTGGTCGGTCATAATAGTCTTTTGTACTGAGAATGCTGCTGTCGACCTGATAATTGCCCGGTCATCCGAACCAAAGTGGTCGGTTATCAGATCATAAAGTTCTCGGCCACTCACTCATATGGTCGAGTCGGTATTAATGATCTTGACCAAGGAGAAATTACCCTTTTGCCCCTGTCGTGCTGTCTTAAATACCATAGTGCCTAAAAACACCATCAACATCTGTCCCCTAGTTCTCGGTAACAACGAGTTTGCGAGTTGATGCCGGAACTATAAAAAAGATGGTGTGCAGATGAATCCGTCGGTGGTCATTCCAGGAATCGCAGAGAAAAATGCCTTGGCTGCAAATCTGGTCCTTCCTGCCACCCTCATGTGCTCAGTCAACGAGGATCTCGATATCTACCCGTGGAGACAATGCTTTGCCCTTATGCTGACGACGACCGACTCGATGGGACGTAAACCGACCCCGAGCTGAAATGAACACTTGGCTCCGGGGGAAATGTTACGTCCCCAGACCAAAAGGACGGACTCGGTGGGACACGACCCGACCCCGAGCTGAGATGAACACTTGGCCCTGGGGGGATGTTACGTCCCCAGACCAAAAGGACGGACTCGGTGGGACACGACCCGACCCCGAGCTGAGATGAACACTTGGCCCTGGGGGAATGTTACGTCCCCAGACCAAAAGGACGGACTCGGTGGGACGTAACTCGACCCCGAGCTGAGATGAATACTTGGCCCTGGGGAAATGTTATGTCCCTAGACCAAAAAGACGGACTCGGTGGGACGTAACCCGACCCCGAGCTGAGAGAAACCAAGTGACCTCGGCGGAACGAATCCAGCCCCGAGCCGAATAAACAAGTGGCCTTGGCGGAACAAATCCAGCCCCGAGCCGAATAATCCAAGTGGCCTCGGCGGAACGAATCCAGCCCCGAGCCAGGTAATCCAAGTGGCCTTGGCGGAACGAATCCAGCCCCGAGCCGAATAATCCAAGTGGCCTCGGCGGAACGAATCCAGTCCCGAGCCAGGTAATCCAAGTGGCCTCGGCGGAACGAATCCAGCCCCGAGCCAGGTAATCTTTGGGACTTGCTCAGAAGGGAATTGAATCAACCTTGTGAAGCCCTACCGAATCTGACACGGGCGTCCCCTTGCCAGACCAGCGAAAAACAAAATCAAAACTTTGAAAAATAAGACCAAAAAGGTGGGGGTGACTCGGCACTTGTCCCAAAAGAAAACTTTTTACAAATGTAAACAACAGCACGGATGCCTCAAAACAGCGTCCTGCCCGAGGCCTCCAAAACACAATTCTGAATCTTTCAATTCAGTGTCCCGGCGAACCAGGATTCGGATCAGAATAGCGTTTGATTGGTAAGGGCACATCCTCTACACGTCGGTTCACTAGGGAGCCTTGTATCGTATGAGGGTTCCTCCTTACCACGCTGGAGTAGGCACACGCTACAGGGGCACAACGCATCCCCGTGCTGCGTCTCTCGCGGATCCGGATGATGAATGGATCAAAGAGTGTCCGGGATACTAAGGGCACATTCCTCCTTAGGTCCGGTATCACAGGAGCTAGCAATCGTCACGGGGGCATCATTATCCCCCGTGCTATGCTTTCCCACGGATCCATTACATCGGGTAAGTGAGGATCAAAGAGTGTTCGACACATTAAGGGCATATTCCTCCTTATGCTCGGTAACACTGGAGTAAGCAATCGCCACGGGGGTATCATCCCTCCCCGTGCTATGCTTCTCACGGACCCTATGCATCGAGTATGTCCCTGAGGACCTCGAGCCAAGAGAGATACTTGGTTCTGGGGGAATGTTACGTCCCCAGTCCAGAGGGCTGACTCGGTGGGACGTACCCCGACCCCGAGCTGAAAAAGGCACTTGGACCTGGGGGAATGTTACGTCCCCAGTCCGAAGGGCTGACTCGGTGGGACGTACCCCGACCCCGAGCTGAAAAAGGCACTTGGACCTGGGGGAATGTTACGTCCCCAGTCCGAAGGGCTGACTCGGTGGGACGTACCCCGACCCCGAGCTGAAAAAGGCACTTGGACCTGGGGGAATGTTACGTCCCCAGTCCGAAGGGCTGACTCGGTGGGACGTACCCCGACCCCGAGCTAAAAGAAAGACTTGGCTCTGGGGGAATGTTACATCCCCAGTCCAAAGAAGCCGACTCGGTGGGACGTAACCCAACCCCGAGCTGAAAGAAAGACTTGGCTCTGGGGGAATGTTACGTCCCCAGTCCAAAGAAGCCGACTCGGTGGGACGTAACCCGACCCCGAGCTGAAACAAACATCGATCTCGGCGGTACAAGAGCAGACCCGAGCCGGAAAGAAACATCGGCCTCGGAGGTACAAGAGCAGACCCGAGCCGGAAAGAAACAAGTGGCCATGGCGGAACGAACTCCAGCCCCGAGCCGATTGTTGAAGGGGTCTCGGCGGAACGAACTCCAGCCCCGAGCCGATTGTTGAAGGGGTCTCGGTGCCAACTGTCCTCTGTAATGGGCGTTGAGTATGTCCCCTGTGCGAAGATGTCTGGATACTCTTTTAGACATTCTAGTAGGCTATGTCTCAGTGTCTTGTCCAAGCCTCCCCCTATCTTTATATTTTTTTTTCCGGTTCGAAGAGTTCTATCCCTTCTAATTCTTCAGCCGCCGCTAGCCGGGCTATTCTGTTTGGCCAAGGACTAGGATCTCCACTGGATTTTCCTCCGTCTTCATTCCTTTGCCGTTTTTTGGTACCCTCCTCAATGCAGAGGGTTTCTTGTGAGAGAGTTGCAAAGCAGCTGCGGGCTGCCTTCTGACTTCCGCATGCGATCCCGATCCCTTCCCGGGTGGGGAATTTCAGTTTTAGTTGGTAGCAGGACATTGCGGCTTTTGTTTTTATCATGAAATGTCGTCCGACGATGGCTTGGTAGTTGCTCATGCAGTCTACTACAGTGAATTCTGTCATGATCGTCCGGGTCCGGGGATATGTCCCGACTGTTATTGCTAACTGTATCCTCCCCAGTGGGACGACGACGGATCCTCCAATACCGTATAGGGGAGTGCTGTCATCGGTTAGAGCCGCATACTCTACTTCAAGGCTGTCCAGGGCCTCTTTTATGTCTACCGCACTCCCGGGGTCCACAAGGATTCTGTTTACCTCGGAGCCGCCGATTACTGCCTTGATAATTAACGCATCGTCGTGGGGGAAGCTTACCCCTTGGGCGTCCTCGTCGGTGAACATTATTGGTACCGACCGCCCACCTTGTAATCCCGAGGCCTGTTTCGTTTCTAGCACGTCTGACTCCCGAGTTCTGTTATAGTTTTTCCTTGACCGATTAGAATCTCTGGTCAGTGCTATGTGTCCTCTGCTTGTGAATCTTTTTCAACAACTACGGATTTTATCCCGTAGGGGCCCCTCCTCCTGGGTCCATCGTCTTCACTTGTATCTACCACCCTTTTCCCTTCTGCTTTTTCACCTCTTCTTCGACTGGTTCCGACTTCGGGTCTTTCGTTGTTCGTTTCCTCCATTCTCTCCAGCCGATCCATCATGGATTTCATATTTTCTTCCATCTTCTTCATCCAATCTGTGGCCGGATTTCCCGACGATTGGTGATTTTCGCCTTCTGCCATGGTCTTACTACGCGAATTGCTTTTTGTTGATTCCCCACAGACGGCGCCAACTGTTGACGGTGGATTCTGGTCTCAGGGTAATATTGGAATATCACTCCCGAGGAAATCCTCCTTCAATAGTGAATTTGTTTGGTTATGGGGGACCAAAGGCAAACTTAGCAGAAAAACAGATAAATACACCAATCAACAAGGAGATTTAACGTGGTTCGGTGGATTTGGATCCGACCTACGTCCACGGGCACAAACAAGATGATACTTTTATTATTCAAAATGCGCTTCTGAGACCGTTCTTTGTGTTTTACAAGTCAGAGCTTGGTGATTCTGATCTCAACTCTACCTTGCTCTCAACTTGTTCCTCTTATTCTCTCTTTTTTGTTGTTTTTCTCTTTTTCTTCACTCTACCCTCCTATTTATAATGGTGAAGAAATCATATTCCTATTTGTACAAGAATTTCGTAGTTGAAACTATTCATTTTTCCCATAAGGATTCCTAGTCAAAACTATTCCCTTTTTCCATAAGGATTCCTAGCCAAAAACTACATTTACTTCCTTTATCATACTATGACATTGACTTACTAGTTTACCCCATGAAAGTAGGATAACTTATTATCTTATCTCATATGGATAGAATGCCTTATTTTCCCGAACATGTCTTGCCCTATGCTCGGTCTTCATGTGGTCGGTCATAATAGTCTTTTGTACTGAGAATGCTGCTGTCGACCTGATAATTGCCCGGTCATCCGAACCAAAGTGGTCGGTTATCGGATCATAAAGTTCTCGGCCACTCACTCATATGATCGGGTCGGTATTAATGATCTTGACCAAGGAGAAATTACCATTTTGCCCCTGTCGTGCTGTCTTAAATACCATAGTGCCTAAAAACACCATCAACAATATTATTCAATAACATAATTTACTATAAATTACTTAAATTAATTTTCATAAATATATACATATGAAATATGTAATTAATATATTTACTAAAGATACATCACCAAATATTGACAATATTATTTTTTTTCTTTGGTAATTAATCATAATTAACTAGTAAAAGAAAATAATAAAACGAATTATAAATGAATAAACAAATCAATAAACTTAAATTCATATTCGATTCGTTTAATAAACGAATCGAATTGAATTGACTCATTTATTAAACGAATCCATTTTTTTCAAACTCGTATTCGCTTTGAAGCGAATAGAATCGAGTGAATAAACGATTTCGAACTCAAATTGTCACCCGTAATCTCAATCCATTGTATCCACAAACACATCAAAATTTAACCACTGCCCAACATACCAAATTAACCCAAAAGCTACAAATTAATCGCAAACATAATCAAATAACTATAATAAAAATCAGTTTGTTGATCTTAAATGACAAAAACAGATCAATCAAATACATCAACCCAAAAACTCATATCAAGAAAATTTTGGATATCTATTTGGCTTAATTTTGGTCACATATATTTTATGTCAAAATAAAAAAGTTGCCCCTCCCCTCTATAACCTAATTTTCGACCATGGCTTAAAAAAGAAAGAGAAAATTATTTTCATTTAGATTATGACTTAAGCTTGCCAGAGAGTAAGAATTAGGACTTTCAATTTGTTGAGTTATGCATCAAATTGGAAGTATGGATGGATTTTTTCAGGAGCTTAAACAAAAGGCTTAAAAGGGAATTAAAGTAATTCTTATCATCCTTTATATTATAAATTATTTACAATTTTTTCCTTTACATGAAATGTAGCTTTGATTCATATTTATTTGATGTGTTTAGAATGATAGATGCCAAATTGATTAGCCTAGATATACATGTGTAAAATTAATTAGTCTAATTAGTCTAATTAGGGTTATTTAGGATGTAAGACACCGAATTTGTTAGGGTTGATGCCCAGAGCGCCAATTTTATTATGTATTTCCCTATAAATACTAATGAAATATTTTATTATGAATAAAATAAACATTTTCTATTATATAACATCTCTTTATATATGGTAAAGACGTAACAGACCTTACAATAATTAGTTATGATACTGTTGCAAAAGCATCGCAACTGACATTGAGTTGTATCATGACGTTGCATTTCTTAGACAGTTCCTGGTCAAGGTTTACACTACTTGATCAGTAAAGTAAACCCGTTGAGACTGATACATGTCGTATATTGGAATCTTGGATTCCAATGGATTCTCAATGAACCATGAGTCTTGGAGACCCATATAGACGTCTAGGTGTTTATAACGGATAAACACTGAACGGCTCACTGAAGATCCTTAATGGATGGTACACTAACGTCAATAAGAATCTTCTCAGGTTGAGTAACATAGTGATTCTTTGACTTGAGATACCACTATGGATATATGAGTTATCGTCCACACTTAGATGGCAGTCACGTCACCAATCTATTTAGATCAGACCTCCGCATGTTCGTTGGGTGTGGACTGATGCTCAGGATATCATGTGTGTGTCAAGAAAGGATCTGTCAGTTCTGTGTACATAGCATAGGTATCCAATATGGAATTAGCAATCTGTTAAATTCATGGGCCCGTGGTACACTGTAGAAATTAGTTCTAAGTGTTATTAAGAGATTGCTAATAAAAAAGTCGACGTGATTATATCTATAGAGATTTGACATTAATATCTATATCTCTGGAATAATCTGGATACTTGTGACGGAAGGATTATACATATGCTATGACCTCGACCTGTATAGTTCAGTGAGTTTATCTGTGTTCGTCATAATTTACGGGTGGGTAGATTATGGACACGAAATTTGATTTCGTAACGGATATGCCTGAACCTAGAGAGTCTCACTAATGAAATATACTCGTAGAGCACTAGGGCAGCTTTTATGAATAATACTGATTATTTATAAGTCGTTTAACGGATAAACGAATAATACATGTAAATGGATCTAATGGTCATTTCCTTAATTAATATATATTTGTATTTAATATTTGATCTTATTAAATACACATTAATTAAATGTCAAATTGTGATATTTGACATAAATGATTGATATATGTATTTTGATTATTTAATGTAAATATAATGCATATATTTAAGATATTTATATTTAATTATATAAATATATAACTATTATATGATTAAATTAATTAAAGAGATAAATATCTTAAGTCATCATTTTACCTTTTAAATGGCTAAGGTTGATTGGTTACACTTGTTTCATTTCATTAAATGTAGTAGTGAGCTAATGAAACAAGTTAACTAATACTTTAACATTTAATTAATTGAAATAAAATGAAAATGCTTGATATTTATTTTTCTTCTCATTCTCAATATTTTGAGGAAAAATATATAAGCTTTGTTTCAATTTTATTTTTCATAACAACAAGATAAAAAATAAATTACAAAGTAAAGCTTGAGAGAAAACTTGAAGAACAAAGGAAAGACATCAAGCAAAACTTGGATTTTGTAAGTAATTTCCAACTTTCTTCAACTAGGAAATTGTTTCCATGTTTCTAAGCTTCAACATGTGTTGCTCAGAATTTTCTCTACTCTTTAAGTATGTAATTAAATTTGTTGGAAACTTGTTTGAAAGATGATTGTATGCATGATTAATAAAGAAAGCATGAAATGAGTTCATTAGCTTTATTTTGAATAATTAGTAATCAAGTTGTCATTCTAGAGTCTTAAGACCACTCAATTATGACCTAGAATTATTCTCATGTTATTTCTAGTGGTGATACTTGTTTGGTGTGTTAAAGAATTAATTGAAGTGTTAAATTTATTCAAGTTAGTATAAATTGATCAATTGAAGTAATTTGTGAAATTAGGGTTCTTAACATATTCCAGTTTTGGGTATTTTTCATATATGTGATGAATTATGATGTATATATGATGTATATTAAATTTAGGATTGATTGGATTTGATCTTGACTTGTTTTGAACAAGATTTGACTAAATTGTAAAATTTTGAATCCTTGGGGCATTCTCAGCAATTTTGGAATTGACTGGGAATTTTGTTGCAATTTGTATTTTGATGTGTTGGACATGTTGGAAATCATTTTAGAACTGATTTGGAATCATCCAAAATTGTATTTGACAATTTAATGACTAAAATGAACAAAATACAAAATTTAAGGATCAAATGGTAATTTTCAAGAAATATGATTTCTTGGGTTAAATTTCAGTTTTTTAAGTATTGGGTAATTAAATAAATAAGCTTGTTTAATTGATCCAAGAAAAATTATTGAAATCGAAAAATTTTGATTTTCCACTTTTTGCTACATTACCGGGTATTCCCTTTAAAACCTCAACAAAATGGTATCAAAGTGAGTCTGATTCTGAACACTCGATATGATTATGCCTTTAAATTCAATATTTAATTTAATCTTTACTTTATGCATGCATGTGTTTATTTAATTTGATTAAATAAAGTAAAAACATCTTTTGCGGAAAATCCCTATTTGAAAATAAGGTTTTTATATTTAATATGTATTTGATGCATATTACTTGGTCCGTTTTGTCAATACCACTTATGGATAAATAATCTACAACTATATCCGAGAACGTGCCAAAGCTGTGAGGATATGGCTGGTAGAAATTTATATGTACCGGATATATTTAAATATTAGGTGAATTCAAGCAAAAGCGGAATCCTGAACGTGCCAAAGCTGTCAGGGTTACGCAAGTATCTTGAATTTATCATTGACAAGTTTAACCTTTGTACGCCTCCTTGTGAACGTGCCAAAGCTGTCACAATGAGAAATGACCATGACCGAAAACCAATGATTCACTAGTGAGTGATCGACAATGAGTTGTCTACCTAATGAATATATGTAGGCGAGAACGTACCAAAGCTGTGAGCTGAAATATATTCATGGGGTCTACCTTTCACTGTTATGTTATGATTTGATTATTGCATGTTTTGTATTCTGTCTGGGGATTGCAGTTTTGCATGAAATAGTGGGAGAGACATTTTTAGATTAAAAATCCATGATCTATTTAATGCTTTTGATATTATATAAAACTATTATGTCTGCCAACCGTTGATTCGTTGTCTATTTGATAGATTTGCGAGGGCGGCACCTTCAACCAATCCTTTTGCTCGTATGCTTGATATGAATAAGCTTAAGGGCGCTGAGAACTTTGCGGCCTAGGATATGGATTTGAGGATTGTCCTCGAATATGAGAAGCTGGGATACATTTTGGAAGGTCCATTACCATTTGCTATATCAGAGGATGCATCGCCTGAAGAGATTGAGACTTTCCATAAATGGAAAGATGATGATTTAAGGGTTAAATCATTCATTCTCAGTTCTCTTTCTTATAAACTGAAGAGGCAATACTTTGAGACGCACGATGCATATAGCATGATGACACAACTTCGTGAGTCGTTAATGAACTAGGAACATGTCATGGTTCATAGAGTTGCAATGGAACTCTTCCTTTCCAAACTTGATAAGTGCCACCACTGCCAGAAAGTCAGGCACTGGAAAAGAAATTGTCCAGACTACCTCGCACAGATAAGGAGGGAAAAAGCATCGACATCAGATACTTTTATTTTTCCTATTATTGATATCTCATTGGCTTGTGAAGCTATGACATCTAATTGGATTTTAGATTCTGCTTGTCCTATTCACATTTGCAATACGTTGCAGATGCTGATGGAAAGTAGACGGCTGAAATCTGGAGAGATGCGGTTACGATTCGGGAGTGGCTACTCTCTGAATGCGGTTGCAGTAGGCATATCCAAGATTCCCTTACCCAGTGGGAGACTTTTGTTGAATGACTGCTATTTTGTACCAAAATGTGTGGCGAATAT
>SKCR01022566.1:0-35088 GCA_019454045.1 Zanthoxylum bungeanum
GATTTCCATAATAATATTCCTTAACATTCCTTAACAAAAAATATGCCGAAGTTGGCTAAAAAATAAGAGTAGTGATAGATATACTCCACGAGTACAACATGAATATATAATTATAATTTTAAATCAATCAGAAAAGATTGTGTATATAAAAAATTATTTAATTAAATAAAAAATTAAATTTAAAATCCCAGTAATCCAGTACATCTATAATTTGAAAAAAATAATAAAAGGAACATAACTTGACCATAACACGATTTAATAATGTGCAGTACATTGATTGAAATTAAATGATAAAGCTCCATTGCTTCCCCTTCCCTCTCCTCTAATCCTTATCCAGAGAACTTATGCAAGGTTATGGAAAGAATTCAATACATTAATTTGAAACAACCAACCAACATCTGTCCACGCTATAAATTTTCTCCTTCAGCTTTGTTTGTCCAGCATGTTGATATATAAATATCCTAAACCGCTGCAAGTAATTTGCAAGTCTCACTCACTCACTCACTCTTCTTTCCTTTTTTATTTTTTTATTTGTCATTGCAGAGATGGTATCAATGGCTAATGAAAGCAAAAGAAACTTGAAAAATGAACTTCCCAGCTTTGTGCTATCCAAAAAACTCAAATACTTCAAGCTTGGTTTCCACTATTTTATCTCCAATGCTCTATATTTCTTGCTTCTTCCACTCATTTGCATTGTTTTTACTTATCTGTCAAATTTAACAATTGATGATTTCTTTCATTTGTGGAACAAGCTTAGGTTAAATTTTGTGACAGCGCTTTTATGCTTGGTTTCCCTTGTCCTTACATCGATCATTTACCTAATGAATCGCCCAAGAAAAGTGTATTTGGTGAACTTTGCATGTTACAAGCCTGACCCATCTCATATGTGCAGTAAAGAACGTTTGCTGCAAATGGCTGCACAAAGTGGGATATATACAGAAGAAGTTTTAGCCATTCACGAAAAAATACTAGAAAGATCTGGAATTGGGAGTACGTCATATGTACCAAAAGCCTTGATGGACAACTACGTGAAAAGCAAAAATATGGCGGAGGCAAGGAAGGAGACGGAGGCTGTTATATTTGGAGCAATCGACGAGCTCTTTGCTAAAACTGGGGTGAAGCCTAGAGATATTGGCATCCTTGTGGTGAATAGCAGCACGTTCAATCCAACGCCATCTTTGTCAGCCATGGTTGTCAATCGCTACAAGCTTAGATGCAACATTTCGAGCTATAATCTTGGTGGTATGGGTTGCAGTGCTGGTCTTATTTCTATTGACCTCGCCCAAAGGCTTTTACAGGTTTACCCCCTACTTCTCTTATTGCTTACCTTATTATAATTTTATTTTATTAAACTGTTAAATGCTAGATTTTTCCGAACCCTAATTTTATTGAATAAAAATTTATCATTTATTGTTATTAATAACTCGGGATCCAAATTCCAGTTAAACATAGTCATTGAGATAGAATAACATTTTTATGGCAACAGGTACAGCCTAATTCCTACGCTCTAGTTGTCAGCACGGAGAATATAATTTTAAACCCTTATCATGGCAATGAAAGATCGATGGTTATATCAAATTGCTTCTTTCGAATGGGTGGTGCGGCCATTCTCCTCTCTAACCGATCATCTGATCGCAGCCGCTCAAAATATCAACTGATTCAAACCCTTCGAACCCATACAGGTGCCGACGACAAAAGTTACAAGTCTGTTTTCCAACAAGAAGATGAGTTCCAAAATATTGGAATCAGACTCTCTAAAGACCTCAAGACTATTATTGGAGAAGCCCTGAAGACTCATATCACCTCACTTGGACCCTTAGTTGTTCCAATGTCCGAGAAACTCTTGTTCTTTGCAACTCTAGTAGCAAGAAAAATATTTAAAATGAAGATCAGGCCGTATGTTCCAGATTTCAAATTGGCTTTTGAACATTTCTGCATCCATACCGGAGGGAAACCGGTGTTAGATGAGGTAGAGAAGAAGCTTGAACTCCATGAATGTGATTTGGAGCCTTCAAGAATGACCCTTTACAGATTCGGAAACACTTCAAGTAGCTCTGTGTGGTATGTATTGGCTTACTCAGAGGCCAAGGGAAGAATCCTGAAAGGAGATAAGATATGGCAAGTTGCTTTTGGATCAGGATTCAAGTGCAGCACTGTTGTGTGGCGTGCTTTGAGGACTGTCAATCCTGCCTACGAGAAGAATCCTTGGATGGATGAGATTGATCATTTTCCTGTCCAACTTCCTAAACTTCCACCATATGCTTTCTACCTGCTCCCTTCTAGAAGTGACAGTTTGTGTCAACTCTAAATATATATATATATATCTATATAATAAAGGAGAATGGTGTGTTGGAGGAAAAAGAGTGCATCAAACGGTTCTCTTTATGTGGCTTAATTGACGGCCCAGATCATTTCATGGTAATTTGAGGAAAGAGAGTGAATTGATTGATGGAAATGGTTAAAAATTTTCAAATTTTCAAATTAAAAAATAGAAAGTTAAAATAAAATCATTTAATTAAAAAATAAAATCATTTAATTCTGTAACACCGTACCGTAGGCACAGGCATCATTTAATTAAAAAATAAAATCATTTAATTATGTAACACCGTACCGTAGGCACGAGCAAATACTGTAACACCGTGCCGTAGGCACGGGCCAAATACTGTAACACCGTGCCGTAGGCACGGGCAAAAACTAGTATATATTATAAAACACAATGGTGTGGGGAAAAAAAATGCCACCAATAATTAGGATTAAGAGAGATAATATATCTAAAGATTATCTTTATGTGGCTTAATTTACGACTCAGATCATTTCATTATAATCTAATGTCTGATAAATAATCATTTCATTATAAAATCTCTACAAAATTGGTAATTATAGTTTAACAAATATATCAAATAACAAAATTATTTTCATTATAAAATCTCTCTAAAAATATTAATTGTAGGTTACCAAATAAATTAAATAACAAAATTCTAAAATCTCTCTGAAAATAGTAATGGTAGATCATGCGATAAATTCTTTAACACAGTGCCGTAGACACGGACAATATATATATATATATATATATATATATATATATATATATATATATATATATATATATATATATATATATAACTTTCTAACGAGGAAGAAAATTTACAATACAGCAGAGATATTACGTCATCCGTGCAACAATTCAATAATCTATTGTCACGCGTGCTAAAATTTTAAAAAACAACTGAAAAGATAGATATTAAATCATACATGTCATTTACTAATTTATTGGTAATACCACGTCACTCATGCCTCCGTTGCATCAAAAATTACTCTTAACAATGATGCATTTATTTGATTAGTTTAGAACTAAATTAAAAGATTAAAAAAACTCTAATTCTAATATAATAAGACACAAATAATATATTTTTTTTGTCTTTTAATTTTTTTTTAACTTATTAAGTTAGAAGATCTTTTATTGAAAAAATACTATATATGTTGGTGATTTTTAGTGGAGTTGGGATTTAATCATGTAATTGTTTTTATATTTTTTTCGTGAATAACTCAGGTCAACAGAGAACTGTGATCTTTTTATTTATTTGTTTTGTAATAAAATTATAATAATTGTAGATAAGTGTTTTCCCTTCTCTTGAAAGAGTAAGGGTGATTTATGTAACAAGATATATTGAATAATAATCCTGTTTTAATTTATTTTACTGCAATTTTTTTCCCCGATTTTGTGTTCCAGCGCCTTCGCCATCAATTGCTGCACTAATAGATATTTCACCCCTCTGCCGTAACCTGAAGTTTCATGTTTTTAGCGCCATTCAATTTAATGAAAGATTTTGATGATGAATTTAAGAGATTTCGACGAGCATTCGCGAGCGTTACAAAAAGATGTCGAAGTAAATAGATGTGAAAACTCAAACGCCTAATGAAGAATATCAAGTGTGATCTTATAGCTTAGAACTTCATTATAAGTGAGTTTATAATTCAAGTACTTTAAATTCATATGACTCGTGCACATTCATATAGATGCGTTAGGTTCAAATGCAAAATGATTTTAATATTCAAATTCTATGTTTTCTGCATTGTGACCGACATACCAGTCTCTGATACCGACATGCCAATGTCCCTGCTCTGCCTTGGGCAGATTTGCATGCTCTTTGGAACCAAACTACTCCATACCGATCTACAATACCTGTCAGTCTAGAGTTTGTATAGCTATTGGAACCAGGTCGGATCAAACTGGTCAGTAATCTAATTGATGCGCTTTAATCTTCAACAGTCATATAACCGTTTGAATTGCAAGACAGATATATCGGTACATGTAGATCGGCATATCGATCACCATATCGGTCAGTAATCTAGTTGTTGCGCTTTAATCTTCCACAGTCATATAGCCATTTGAATTACGAGACTGGTGTATCGGCCCCTGTAGACCGAAATATCGGTCTCAAGATAGAGAACTGTGGCAGTTTTCACCTTCACTATATATTGAGCCTCAATTTCATTTTTGCCCGGATCTAGCACCTTCCTACATTTTCTTTCAAGGCAAAAACAAAGAGTTAGCTTAAACCTCCTTGATCAAACACTCTCTTGATTATCAAAGCTCACTACATACATCTTCATATCATTTATAAAGCTTGGAATACTTAGGTTAGAAACTCACACTTAAATCTTCTTTATCTTTTCTGAGTGCCCAAGGTGTATTGTAAACTTTTATTAAACACTTGTGAATGGAAAATCCCTTGTTGAGTGGGTATACTTAAAAGAGTGATTTGTGTAAAGGTTAAAGAGTGAACCTAAGTGAAAAAACTTTTGGTGTTGTAAAAGATTTGAGGTGAACCTAGGAAGACTCTTGGTTTGGGATGAACCACGAAAAACTCTTGGTGTGCAAGTATGCCACGAAAAACTCGATGTAAAGTGTGGAATCACTTTTACTAGTGAAAAACTTCAAGCATAGCTTGGAGGAGTGGACGTAGGCAAAGAGTTGGCTGAACCACTATAAATCTGGTGTCAGTTTCTTTATCCCTAAACTCTTTTTATTTATCGCAAGTTATATTTTGTATTTGCATATTATTTAGTAACTTGTATTTTTCTAATATATTGTGATTGAGAAAATTGATCATTAAGCTAAATTGGTAAATCTATTATCTTAATAGCGTAAAATCGAAAAGATTTATAATTCTATATTATTTGGACATTCTCAATTCACCTCACCCTCTTGGGTATATAGTTGTTGTTGTTTGAGTCATTGTAGGCAATTACAATTGGAATCAGAGTAAGGTATTCTCAACAAAGACTTAATCGTACGAGAATATATCATGGCCTATATAAGCTACACAACATACTTCGTCGAATGAGCATTCACCAATAGACCGTCATTTTATGACGAAACAGACTTCAAATTTTGGAAAATAAAAATGCTCAATTTTTTGCTCGCCAACGACACTGGTGAATATATAGAGATCATGGGAGGGCGAAAAACTTTGGTAAATTGTAATGCATTTAAATTTTTATATAGAGCATTATATAAAAGCATATTTGATAGGATTCCCAAATTTGCAAATGCATATGAATTATAAAAATCATTAGAATTGCTATATGAGGGAAATAGTCAAGTAAATGAATGCAATAATTATTCTAGCTCATCAAATGGTGAAACTTATAATTTAGCATTCATAGCTATAGAAAATCCTATAGGGGAATCGAAAAAAGAAAGCATTGTGACAATGAAATTTCCGATTGTGATGAAATGCTTTACATGTTGAATGAGTTGCATGATAGATATGATGCTCTTAGAAATAAATGTAATTTGATTAATAAAGAGCATACATTACTGAACCTGTATCATTTATGGATAAAATTCATGTTTTGGATAATGATAATATTTGCTTAAAGACCAAATATGAAAATGATGTGTCGATTGATCAAAATGAACATGCATCTCTTATTGAACAAATTAATACCTTAGGAAATGATAATATGTGTTTAAATGAAGAGCATGAACATTGTGTAGAGAACATGCAAAATAAAGCATCTACTTCTAAATCATCATGTGCTTAAAATCTTTGAAAATTGAAAATGATGATTTAAATAAGAAAATAAATGGTTTGCATGACATTGTGACCAAGTTTACTCAAGGTGAAAAGAATTTCAAAATGCTACTTGGTTTACAAAGATGTGTTTTTGGAAAATATGGATTAGGATATAAGTCTCACATGAAACAAAAATATTTTATAAATTATTTTGTGAATGCATCTGATTCATATACACATTCATCATATGCACATGCATATAAAGTAATTGAATCAAATGTTGTATGTCATGCATGTAATATGAAAGGTCACAAAAGTAATCATTGAGAAATGCAATCGATCCCAAAGATTCAATACAAAAGAAGAAAAGAGCTCAACAATAAGTATATCAAATGCAATTTTAAAAACGAATAAATTTGATGAATAGTGGATTTGTCACTTGATGACAACAGTAAAATGTAAATTCATGCTTTCAGAAACATTAGTACTGTTTCATCCACCTTACTTGAGTATGCTTAAATTTTTGACATGAATTGAACTTGATGGTGAAGTATACTATTGATTAGGTATTTTGAGCTAAATTGTATGAACACATAATTGTTTAAAATTGATGATATTATTAATCTCAATTGGTATCACATATGACTTATTATCATTTATGATATGTGTGATTCTTTTGGATGATTAGTATTGAATATGTCTTGCCATTGATCACTTGGTTAAAAATGAAATGGATAGGTATTGGGATAACTTGGATGATTTTGATGTTACCTATGCATGAATATTGAATTGTATGGCAAAATGAGAGAAAATACTAATTGTGCATGTTTATGAAATTTAATATGTTCTATGCATATGATTGGTTTATATCTCTACTAGTTTAATCTTCGCTTATTCATCATTTTTTATAATATCAAAGGGGGAGAAATCATAAAATGAGAGATAAATCTTATTTTACCATCACCCTTGTATCAAAAATGAGTAATTTTGTGTACTAATATGTTTGTCTAAGTTTTATAAAGTTATATTTACAGACAATCACATGTTGAGGAAGAGCTAATATATTAAAAGGAGCGACAATCGTCAACAAATTTGGAACTCTCAAAGCTCACACGTTTTAAAGGTTGTCATGATTAAAAAAGAGAGATTGTTAGCACCATTGAACTCAATGAATGATTTTGATATGCAACGCAAGAGACTTCGACCCACATTCACGAGCATTATAAAAATATGTCGAAGCAAATGGATGAGAAGACTCAAGCGCCTAATGAAGAATATGTTAGGGTTGGTGCTCCGAGTGCCAATCCGAATCGTATTTATGTCTGATTCATAAATACGAGCAATTGTATTTTCCATAATATTACTAATTTAATGGTAGCACCATTATCTTTTATATACTTATTCGATCTAATTGCGATTAGATAACTGATTACGATTAAATCGAAACTGAATCCAGTTCAGTGATACATGTATATTAGAAAAAGACCCTAGGATATAGTGCGCAGTTACAACGTAGTTTGTAATTGATATTGGGAAGCGTACTATTAGTTGTATATCCTTAAATAAAGTTCCTGGTCAAGATTTGCTAACACGGGTCGGTTAGTAAAATCCGCTGAGACCAGTATATGTCATATATCGTGACTTGGTCCGATGGTTTATCCTAGTGAACCATGAGTCTTGGGAGACTCGTATATACATGTAGGTGTTTATTTGATAAGACACTGAACGACTCACAGAAGGTTTCCTAATAGATGGTACACCAACGTGAATAGGAACCTTCTCGAGTTGAGCGAGCATAGTGGTCCTTCGACTTGAGATACCACCATGGATATATGAGCTATCCTCCACACTTTGATGGCAGTCACGTCAACGATCTAGCCATGATCAGACTTCCGCATGTTCGTTGGGTGTGGACTGATGCTCATGATATCTTGTGCGTATCAAGATAGGATCTGTGAGTCCTGTGTACAGGGCATAGGCATTCAGCACGTGTTTATGATCTAGTAAATCCATGGCCGTGGTATAACTTCGGAAATTAGTTCCGAGTGTTATTTAGAGATCGTAAATTGAAAGTCGATTGTATTATACCGAACGAATTTGACGTTCTCATCTATATCCCAGGTATAATATGGATGGCCTATGACAGAGGGATTATATGTATGCTATGACCTCGACTTGCATATTTTAGCGAGATTATCCGTGGTCGTCATACTCCATGAGTGGGTGGGTTATGGACACGAAATCGGATTTCGTGACGGATAAACCTAAACTTAGAGAGTCCCACAATATGAAGTGTACTCGTTGAGTATTTGGGCAACACAATATGAATAATATTGATTATTCATAATACTTCACCGAATTAAGTGAGTTAATCCGGATCGTTTAATCGATTAAACGATAACACATGCAATTAGGGGATTTTGTCCGCTAATAATTATTGTGTATTTGTATTTTATACATAATTCGATTAGATACACATTAATTATTCGTCAATGAGATTTTGACACATGCAATGAATATATGTATTTATTATTTAATGTAAATAAAATACATGTATTTGTGTAAATTAATTATTTAATTATTTAATAGTTAAATAATTAAATAATTGACTTTTCAAACATTATCCATTAATAATTAATTGAATGACAAATGGTGAGTTTTTATTGGATCACATGGCATGAAATTAATTACACTTTATTTGTCCAATTTTGATTGGTTAATATAAAGTGAAATTGGTTTTAATTTGATTAAAAAAAATTGAAAGGACAATAATGCCCTCCAAACCCATTTCGTTTTTTGTTTCTTTTAAAGGGGAATTTGTTTTTCTCTTTCTTTAATTGTCCACCATTGCCGAGAGCTTAAGAGAATGAAATGGGTTCATTTTGCTTGATGATTCAAGTGGAAGACAAGAAGAAAATCAAAGAAAAAGTTTGGGAAAACAAAGGATTAGAGGTAATTCTTTAACACCCTAAGCTTAGAAATTTAGTTTCATATTTCTTGATGATCTTATGAGATCCTAGGGTTTCTTCTTGTCATAATATTTGGGGCTTTTGGTTATAGTGGATGTATTGGAAGTGGCAGAGCATGTGTGAAGTGAAATTGGTAAATATTATTGTAATATTATGCCAATTTATTTAATTGTTGTCATTCTAGAGTTTTTGATCCACTCTTAGATAGCCTAGAATTATTCTAGAGTTGTTCATTTGTGGTGGGACTCATTTGGTGTTGAGATTAATTGATTTAGTCTTGAAATTGTTGGATTTAAGCATGAAAATTAGGCAATTGCGTTTTCTGTTATTGACCTGGAAATGATTCTGATTTTGTGATGAAATTGGTGTCTTTTGAATGTTTTGGATGTGTTTTAGGAGTTGGAATAATTTTCGGAAAGTGTTTCCGACTTGAAATAAGCGAAAACGGCCAAAAACGGCGTTACCGGGTGGATTTTGAGCCAACCGGGTGACGGCTGTCCAAACAGTGAATCTGTCATTGTTCGGGCAGCCCATGAACTGCCCCGACACTATTGGAGCTGACCTGGGCAGTTTCCATAAGTGTCGGGTAGTCGGTTCGGTCAAAAACGCGTTTTAGGCAATTTTGCGGAAAAATGATTTTCGTAAAAGTTTCGCGAGTTTTTAACTTGTTTATGTCAATATTTGATATTGAATAAATAAGTTTATGTGAAATATGAATAAATTATTCATATTAGATATTGAATAATTTATTCGGTATTTTGAAAAAATTTTAAAATACGATTTCGTTTGGACCAGCGCTTCCGTTGCGCCCCATCGCCCAAACAGAATATTAAGTGTGGTCTTATAGCTTAGGGCTCTCATTGTCAGTGGGTCTATAATTCAAGTACTTTAAGTTCATAAGACTCATGCACATTCATATAGACGTATTAGGGTCAAGTGCAAAATGGTTTTAATCTTAAAATCTTGAGATTTCTGCACTGGAACCTATTAGGGTTGTGCTCGGAGCGCCAATTTTATGATGTATTTCTCTATAAATACTTATGTAAATATTTTATTTTGAATAAAATAAACAGTTCCTTTAATATAACATATTTTATTAAATGGTAAAGACATAACAGACCTTAGAATGATTAGTTATGATATTGTTGCAAAAGCGTCGCAACTGTCATTAAGTTGTAATATAACATTATCATTTTTCAATTGTTCCTAGTCAAGGTTTACATTACTTGGTCAGTAAGTAAATCCGCGGAGATCGGTTTGTGTCGTATATTGGAATCAATGATTTCAATGGTTCTTACTCGATGAACCATGAGTTTCGGAGACTCGTATAGACATATAGGTGTTTATATCGGATAAATATTGAATGACTCACCGAAGATTCTTAATAGATGGTACACCAACTTCAATAAGAATTTTTACGGGTCGAGTAGCATAGTGATTCTTTGACTTCAGATACCACTGTGGATATATGAGATATCCTCCACACTTTGATGGCAGTCACGTTGCCGACCTATTTAGGTCAGACCTCCGCCTGTTCGTTGGGTTTGGACTGATTCTCAGGATATTACGTGTGTATCAAGAAAGGATCCGTCAGTTCTGTGTGCAGAGCATAGGTATTCAATATGGGTTGGTGATCTGTTAAATCCATGAGCATGTGGTACACTGTAGAAGTGAGTTCTAAGTGTTATTAAGAGATCGTTAATTAATACGTCGATGAGATTATAACTAAAGAGATTTGACGTTTATGTATCTCTGGTATAATCGGGGTACCTGTGACGGATGGATTATACGTATGCAATGACATCGACTTGTATAGTTCAACGCGTTTATTGTGGTCATCATAATTTACAGGTGGGTAAATTATGGACACAAATTAGATTTTGTGACTGATATGCCTGAACTTAGAGAGTCTCACTTAATGAAATATACTCGTAAAGTACTAGGACAACAATTATAAATAATATTGATTATTTATAAATCGTTCAACGGTTAAACGAATCAATACATACATAACGATATTTCGGTCATTTCCTGATTAATGTGTATTTGTATTGAATACATGATTTTATTAAATACACATTAATTAATTTTCAAATAAGATATTTGACAAATATCATACATATATATTGTTGGGGCAGTTGTGGAACCCCTAGGGTTGGATAGGTGCCACAGGCAGCGGAAATGGGTCTAACCCGTGAAAATCAAGTATGAGTGTAATTTTAAATTATTTAATGAAATACTATATTCCATTACGAGTATATAGCAAAACAAAATTATCGCGAGCACTGTAGCGCAACTCAGCAATTGTTTTTTTTTTCTATTTCACCCATTCAGCTCACTTTCCAGTTAGCTGAATGGATTATGGTGTTTTACCCTAATCTATTCTGGTTCTCCATAAACACTTCAAAAATACCCAAAATTAATTTTTAATTTCAAAACCAACATTAACACATGTTATAGAATAAAAAAAATCAAGTTTTCCAAAATATCAAATATTTTTACAAAACATAAATTTATTCTAAATACGCACTTCCGTAAATTTTGAATCCAATACATAAACCAAATTAGAATCACAATAAAAAATATCTCGTGAATAATTCTAGGTCACCCAAAGGTAGTCAGGTGATTCTAGAATGGTATCCATAGCTCTAAGCTTTAATCTAGAGTTCCAAACTCTTATTAATTGTTCCATGTCCAACATGAACATCTTTGACCTAAATTTTAAGCATGTTGTGTTTATACTTCTAAAGTATCATAACATAATTGATTAGCCTTATTTCAACATTAAGCTATGTGATCATGCATCTAATACACAAATGAACATAGCTTAGGAGAAGATCAAACATTACCTAGTAAGCTTGATGCAAGATCCAATCTACTTCTCCATGTTGAAATGTTCGAGAACCTCCAAGGTGTGCAAGCTTGACTTCAAGATCCAATCTTATTTCCAATGCTACCAAGCTTCACTTCAAGATCCAATCTTGATTTCTACTAGATGAAATATTGTAGAGACTTCACAAGCTTCTCTAAAAACTTCTCTAATTTAGGCTAATCTCTATTGCTTATGCTTATACTTGTTCTTGTACTTGTAATTAAAATCTTCCTAAAGCTTGCTATTTATAGCAAAATTTAGATAATTTTTAATTAATAAAAGTTGTAATCAACTTTTAAGTGGGCTTAATCTAATTTGTCCAAATATGTATAATTAAGTGTGACTAACCTTCATTGTCTCCCACTTTAATTTAATCCAATTAAATCAAGCCAATGATTAGGAAATGGATTAGTTAAGTGGTTGTCACCTTGATTTAATCCAATTAAATCAAGTCAAAACCACATATTATTACATACTTACAATTACCATAATATCCTCAAATGGTTGAGATAATTATGATTTTACAATTAAACCCTTGTGTAATTATTGAATTAATCCAATTAGGTCAAAGTAAATAATCAATGTTATCCAATAACACTTGATATCTTATTAGTTGATAATTATAATATCGAATATTATCTTTTATCAACATTAATCGGCTACCCAAGTGCTCAACGAGTACACTTCATATTAGGACTCTCTAAGTTTAGACACGTTCGTCATATAAGCATAGCTAATATGTACGCAATTCGCCACCTCCGAATTCGTGAAGAACACGAACGACCTTTCTGAACTATACAAGTCGAGGTCATCACATATGTTTAACAATCCCTCCGTCGTAGGTTATCCGAGTTGTGCTGAGGAAACATAGAATACACCATCAAGTTTCCAAGACGCACATCTCATGTCGACATGTCCACAATTCTTTACAACTGATGCGATCCACCCTAGGTGATCGGCTTTGGCCAAAATCTTTAAGAATCATGACTTTACTTACATGGATACCTAAACTCCTTATGGTACACATACGGGCTGACAGATCTGATCTTGCTTCGTACTTGATTACTGAGTGCATCGATTCACACCCAACGAACATCTAAAGGCCAGACCATGAAAGGTTTCTGACATACATGGCATCAAAGTGTGGAGGATCTCACACAAAATCAATGTTATCCTATAGTCAAAGGATTACATATGCTACTTGACTCGAGGAGATTCCTATTGATTGTGGTGTGTACTTCCAATTATTAGGAATAACATGTGAGTTATTTAGTATTCGCTCCAACGAATACCCACATATCGTGTTAAACCATTGGAACTTCAATTCCAATATATGACATGTGCTAGTCTTCTAGGTTATAGGAATTCGACCGTATTCCAAAACCAACGACAATGGATATTTACTTTAAGAATAGTTTACACCTAGTGTCAAAACTATTATAAGGTCGATGTCATTCTTAGCATATCTATACATCAATCTAATACACATAATGACAATACCATTAATGAGGTATGAAATAAAAAATGTAGTTATTTTATTAATAAATAATAAAATATATAATTCGGATTGGCACTCCAAGCACCAACTCCATCATATATGTGTGTGTGTGTGTGTATTTTGATTAATTAATGTAAATATAATACATATGTCTAGATATTTATATTTATTAATTATTTGATTTTTTAATTGTTAAATAATTAAAGTAATTAAAAATAAAAATATCTAATGTGAAGATATAGCTTGGAAATGGCAAACTTTGTTTTTTTTTTCGGATAAGTCTTAAAATTATTTTTTTGCTTTATTTTAAAAAAAAATCAAAAAAATATCTCTTTTTTTTTTTGCAAGAATTTCGTCCAAGGCTTTAAAATAAGTATAAAATTAGTTTTGTTTTCATTTTTCAAGGGATCAAGCTAATAATTCAAGAATAAAATTAGAGAGCTAGAGAAAAATCAAAAGAAAAACTTGGAAATAAGGTATTTGTTAACTTTCTTTTATTTGAAAATTATTTCTGAAATTCCAAAGCTCAGCATTGATGTGAGTGTATTTTTCCCTCTCTTGAATTTGTGTTGAGATTCTTGAAAGCTTGATTATTGAATATATGCATGTGTAATAATTAAAATAAGCTTAATTAGTGTAATTAAGGCTTATAATTATCATTAGATGACTTGTTGCAATTCTATAGTTGTTAGGCTACTCAATAATGACCTATAAATGTTCTTGAGTTATTTCAAAGTGGTGAGGCTTGATTGTTATTTTAGAGAATGGATTAAAGTATTGTATTGAATTAATTTTGGTTAATTTTGGTTAATTGGATTAATTGATAAAATTAAGGTTTATGCCCAAATCAAAATTAGGGTTTTTCATATATTGAATATATTTTGATGTATATTAGATAAACAAATCATTTTGGTAGTGATTGGAAATCACCTAAGCTTGTAATTGACAAATTAGGACTAAAATGATCAAAATGTAAAAGTATGATAATTATTGGGGTTCAGGGAAATTTTGAGACTTTTGTACAAAAATTGATTTTTCAGATATGGGTGATTAGAGTAAATTAGTTTATTTTAATTATCCAATAAAAATCAACAAAATTGAAAAAAAATATTTCGAGTTCCGCTGCGTTACCTGATTTTACCGTTAAAACCCCTTCAAAATTAGTATCAGAGTCTGCCTGATTTTTAATCCATGATATGATTTGTTCTTTGAATTTGATATTTAATTCAAACTTTACTTTATGCATGCATGTATTTAGGGATGGCAAAATCCGGATCCGGACCCGGACCCGGGTCCGTCGCATCCGGGTCCGGATCCGGAAGTGTTTTCGTTAACTCGGGTCCGGATCCGGGTCTACCCGGTCCGGATCCGGATACCCATTTTTTTATTTTTTAATTTTTTAATTGTATTATTTTATATTTATATTTGGATTTTGTCAATTTTATTAGTTTTATTTCAATTCTTTTATATTTTTTAATTATATTCTATTATATTTTTTATATATATATGCATATTATTTTATATTTTTCATTATATTTTAATTTATTATACTTATTTTTTTTTTTTTTTTTGGGACCCGGGTCTATCCGGGCCGGACCCATGCGATCCCGGGTCCGGATCCGGATTCGCCCGGGTCCTAATTTTAAGACCCGGGTTCGGATTTTTTAATCCCGGACCTGGATCGTCCTGGTCTGGATCTCTTTGTCATGCCTACATGTATTATTTAATTTGGTCCGTTTTGTCAATACGGTTTATAAATAAATTTTTATGACTATATTTGAGAACGTGCCAAAGTTATGAGGTATAGCCGATAGGAATTTATTTATCCCGAATAAATATATGATATTAGGTAAATTCAAGCGAAAACGGAATTCATGAACGTGCCAAAGCTGAAAATACAATATATTGATATGCCTGATGCGTATAACATTATCACTCGACTGGGGGAGCTTTTCATGAATCAAGAACAAGCCTTGGTTCACAGAGTGGCGGTGGAACTGTTTCACTCTAGACTGGATGAGGGTCAACCAGTCAGCCTGTATGTGCTTCATTTGATTGATTTGATCGAACAGTTGAGGCGATGCGACTTTCCACTCAATGATACACTTGGCTTGGGCGTAGTTTGATACTAGGCTCGCTCCCGAGCTCATTTCGCCAGTTTGTATTGAATTTTAATATGCATGGGATTAGCTGTTCTTACAGTGAGTTGCATAGGATATTGCTCATTGCAGAGGAAGAACTAAAGAAAGGAATGTCGACTCGCCTTCCAAAACCGACTTCTCTTTCCGCCTTTTCTCAAAAGAATGACAAAGCAAAAAAGAATAAAGGTAAAAAAAAATTGCTCATCAGGGTAAGATAGCGAAACCAAAATCCAATAGAGCTGCTGAAGATAAGTGCCTGCAGTAAGATCGGGCACTGGAAGAGGAATTGTCCTGACTACCTAGCCCAGATCAAGAAAGAAAGAGCATATACGTCAGATACTTTCATTTTTCCTGTTATTGATATCTCCTTACCTTGTGAAGCTATGACTTCTAGTTGGATTTTAGATTTTTGCTTGTCCTGTTCACATATGCAATTCGTTGCAGGGACTGAATGAAAGTAGGAAACTAACATCTGGAGAGATGCAGTTGTTTTTCGGGAGTGGTGACTCTCTAGATGCAATTGCAGTGAGATTATGCGCGATTCCCTTGTCCAATGGATGACTTTTGTTATATGACTGCTATGTTATACCATGATGTGTAGCTAATATTATATCACTTTTTATATTAGATACAAAGGGATATCGTGTAAATATTAAGAACTGTTCATTGTATTTATATGATAAAAATAATAATCATATCCTTATGTGTCCAAATGAGCATTGTCATTATATTTTACATACTTCTCGAGATATTTTAAATACTAGGATTAATAAACGTAAGTGGTATGAAATAAATAATATTGAATTTTGGAATATGAGGTTAGGTCATATATGTGTGAGATGCCTAAATCAGTTGGTTATGAATGGTTTGATTGAGAATCTTACCATTGAACCCTATCTAGCTTGTGAATCTTGCATTCAGGGTAAAATCACCAAAGCTTTATTTTCTGGTGTGGGACATCGTGCCACTAACTCATTGGAACTCATACATTCTGATGTATGTGGTCCCATGAGTCAAACTACTCACATCGGTTTTTCATACTTTGTTACCTTTACCGATGATTTGTCATGTTATGATTATCTTTATTTGATGAAACATAAACCATAAACCTTTGAAAAGTTCAAATAATTCCGAAATGAAGAAGAAAAACAAACTGGAAAATATATTAAATGTCTTTGATCGGATCGATGCAGTGAATATATAAGTGATGAGTTCATTGATTATTTAAAAAAGAACGGGATTCTTGCTCAATATGCTCATCTGGGTACTCCACAGCACAATGAAGTGTCTGAAAGGAGAAATCAAACATTATTGGATATGGTCCAATCTATGTTAAGTTTCACAGGTCTGCACTATTATTTATGGGGTTATGCTCTTTTAACTGTCATTCATCTTTTGAATAAGATTCCTTCCAAAGCTGTATCTACGAATCCGAATGAGATATGGACTGGTAGGAAACTGAATCTTAATTATGTTAGGATTAGGGGTTGTCCTGCATACGTCAGGATGGAACATCATAATAAGTTTTTTCCTCGAGGGCAAAAGCTTAGTTTTTGGATATCCTTCAAATACCAAATGATATTTATTCTATTATATCGAGCATCGAAATGTGTTTGTATCTCGCCTCGCTAAATTTCTAGAAATAGAATTTGTGTCTGAAGGAGCTAATCATAGACAAGTTGAACTTGATGAAGTCCAACCTGAAACCAACGAACCATAGGAGGAATGTGAAGTTCACATAGATGAAGAACATTCATCACACACACTGTGTAGGTCCGTTAAGGTATCTATACCTGCTGAGCGCTTGTATTTGACTCAAGAAATGAGTCTTGATGTTCTCTTGATTGAAGAGACTGACCTTTATATCTATAGAGAAGCATTTTTAGAAATCGACATCGTGAAATGGCAATAGCCAATGAAATCAAAGTTAGATTCTATGCATCAGAATCAAGTTTGGGACTTGGTTCAGCTTCTTGAAGGAAAAGTTCCTATCGGTTCTAAATGGGTTTACAACAGGAAAATAGGACCTGATGGAAATGTTGAAACCTTTAAGGCTCGACAGGTAGCTAAAGGTTACAACAGCGACCTAGTGTCGACTACGATAAAGCTTTTTCGCCAGCAGCAATACTAAAGTCTATTAGGATTTTATTATCTATTGTTGTTTACCATGACTGCGATATTTGGCAAATGGATGTCAAAATGATATTTTTAAATGGATTTCTTGATGAAGAAATCTATATGGAACGGCCGGAAGGTTTTATATCCAGCGATAATTCAGGCATGGTTTGTAAGCTTAAGAAGTCCATTTATGGACTTAAACAAGCTTCACGAAGTTGGAATCTTCGATTCGACGAGATAATCAAATTGTCTGGTTTTCTCAAGAATTCATTAGAGTCTTGTGTGTATAAAAAGTTCAGTGAGAGTATGATGGTATTTTTAGTTCTCTATATTGATGAAATCCTGATCATCGGGAATGAATTCGGGATGATGCAGGGCGTCAAGGCTCACCTCTGTAATAATTTCTCTATGAAGGACCTGGGAAAAACTTCATCTAGCTTAGGCATAAACTCTATAGATATAGGGAAATGAAGCTCATTGGGTTATCTCAATAAATGTACATAGATAAGATCTTGGAATGGTACAACTTTGGTAACTGAAAGATAGCAAATATATCGTTCAGACGTGACATTCATCTTTCGAAGAAGATGTGTCCACAAACAGAAGATTAAAAAGTCTAATCAACTTTATGCTTCATGATTGGGCAGCATTGTAGGACACAGAACTTGACGACGCTGTTCTAGACTCACGGCCTAGTTGGGAGTACGAAATAACATGGAGTCGCCACCCGGTGTGAACCGGGACAAAGATTTAAGGCCGCACTCACCCCTCGCAAGGGAAGACCTCAAACCGTTGGGTTCGGAATGGTCCTTACTCATGCCACTTGTGATGAAAGGATTTATGTAATAATTTAATTAGGCTTAAGTAACACTTATTTCCAAGAGTATCATGCTTCTAAATTCACATGTACAAAATGAAACTTACACATACATTTCACATCTAATTGCATGCTTGAAAATACCTCAAAGTAACAACGAACATACAATTTCATTTAGCATATCATGTTCACGGAAAACACAAGCATACATACTAACCATACAAGCATACATATGAGCACTTTTCCAAGTGATACGTGGAATTGTATCCCAAGTACAGACCGTACTACCGTCCATTCGGAATCGGCTACGGATTTATGTCTGGGTTCTGTAGGCATTGCATTTTCGCATGTGAAACCCGATGATGAGTCTCATTTGGAGGCACTATCTTTTGAGTCACGGAAGCCGCGGGAAACGGATATCGGAAGGGGGAATTCAGAATAAACAAGCTCACTGTCTTCGTTGGTGCTGCGTTCGTTACTTCGTTCGAACGGAAAAACAGATTGCGGGCGTTCGTGCAGCGTTCGAGGGAGCGTTCGAACGGTGTCGTCGGTATTCTGGTTTTGCTGCTAGCCTCACGCCCAGCCCATTTAGCTCCCCAAAGCCCATAAAACACATCCCAAATTAAATAAATAAATATTAAATTAAATATTAAAAATTAAATAATATTTAAACCATTTACCAATTAAAATAAACAATTACCAACTTAGACTAAAATCATGCCTAAATTAAACAAATCACATACTAAATCACAATATAATCATACCAAATTAAAATCAATCTTAACCAATTAAAGCCAATCATATATTTGACTTCCTAATCTAATAAGATATTTACCATATAAAAATATTTGTATTCCTAAACCAACACAAATTAAATATTACAACTTCCTAATTTAAAATATCTTGTCCCCCCTCAATCTTGTGTATGCCTTTCTCACCTCTCCTAATTTGAAACAAGATCCCTTCCCTTGTCAACCCTAGCCATTCTCTATATAAACAACCCCTAACCAAGGCCATTCCTCCGGGGGACAGAACACAATTCACACCCAAGCTCTCTCGAAATCTCTCTAAACTCTCTCTACACACCCAAAACAGACAAAAAGAGAAAACACTTCATACACACACAAAAAGAAAACAAAGAAACCACCACAAGCCACCACCTTCCATAGCCAAAACAGCCACCTATACAGCAGCCCTCCACCACCGAAAATCACCCCAAAACCATACCCTAAAACACACCTAAAACAACCTCCTAGATTACCTTAAAACAGTAACTTAGAAAACTACATAGATAATCTTAAAAATAATCACTTTTAATTGCACTAAGAACCCACACAACTTGGAATAGTTCTTTGAAAACATTGAAATAGGTAGCCCGTGCAGTGAGCAGCAAAACAGGAGCCGAATAGGAGCAGAACGGAGTTCGAATCGTAAGCAAAGCAGCGGAACAGTGAGCTAGGACGTCGAACCAGCGGACCAGAAAAAGTTGCGGAGCTTTACCCCCCTTTCGATCTTCGTGGAACGTGAGTCCGAGAGACGGCTTAAAAGGTTAGACCTGAGGGTATCTTTCACACTTATTCTCATTTTACTCTCTGGTCATTTATTTTTATATTTTCTGTATTTGTGGTATCTATTGTGTGTATGATGTATGTTGTGGGTATTGGATGAATGAGAGATGTGTCAACTCTCGCGGTATATCGGATGGAAACCCGGACATAAATTTCATAGCCGATTCCGAATGGACGATAATATGATCTGTACTCGGGCCACAATTCCACGTACCGCTTGGGTAAACGGCACCATCTTTCTTTTGTTATGTTGCTCTTGTTTATTTAGTTTGCTTACTTGAATTCAATATGTCGTTAGTTATGCATGATTCAACCAAGCGCATGGGCTTAGTGAGTTAGTCCAAAGGTCCTCCATTTAGGAGACAAAGAGCCGAAAAGGCCACCTTCGTGACACTACTTCGCCGCGCCGGTTGATGTATGTTCGGTTGGACGCGAGATACGTTCAATCGGGCATACTTAGTTTGATATTGTTATCTTTATTTTTGTATGTATAAGTCAATCGAGCGCATGGGCTTAGTAAGTGTGTTGTGAGATCCCCTATGGGGAGGGGCTAAAAGCCCTTTACCACGATGCTTTGTCGCGCCGGTTGATGTGTGTTCGGATTGGATGTAAGGTGTGTTCAATCGGGCATACTTGGTTGATATGATTGGTTCTATTCTTGTATGTGTGATGTGACGCGCATGAGCTTAGCATGTTGGTCTAAAGGTCCTCTCTTTGAGAGATCAAGAGCCCCAAAAGGGTCACCTTTACGGCAGTGCTTCGCCGCGCCCTTTTATTTTCTGTTTATATATTGCATCCTATTTCATGCATCAGGTCCGTGTCCGTTCGAACGCGTTCACGAACGCAACTCGAACGCGCATGTGTTTTTGCCTTATTATGTGTCAGGTCTCGTATCCGTTCGAACGCGTTAACAAACAATACGAACGTGAGCTTTCTGTCTCTCATCTCCGTTCAAACGCGTTTACGAACGCTACTCGAACGTGAGTATTCTGTCTCATTTACGTTCGAACGCGTTTACGAACGCTACTACGAACGTGAGCATTCTGTTTCATCTCCGTTCGAACGCGTTTACGAACGCTACTCGAACGTGAACATTCTGTTTCATTTCCGTTCGAACGCGTTTACGAACGCTACTCGAACGTGAGCATTCTGTTTCATTTCCGTTCGAACGCGTTTACGAACGCTACACGAACGTGCACACACTGAACTGAGTCCACCTTATTATACTCATGCATAATTGTCTATTGGTTGATCTTTCTTATGCAAATGTGTCACAATTCGTATGCTTATGTCATGATAACATTTGAGTATTATTTCTTGCGGTATATCGGATGGAAACCCAGACGTAAATTCTGTAGCCGATTCCGAATGGACGGTAGTGCGGTCTGTACTTGGGCTACAATTCCACGTACCGTTTGGAAAAGTGCCCATATGTGTGCTTGTAGGGTCAATATGTGTGCTTGTGTTTTCCTGAATGTGATATGTAAGTAAAGTTATATGTTGGTTGCTATCTTGACATATGTTAAGCATGTATGCGTGCTTGCGTTTTCTTGAGTGTGATATGTAAGTAAAGTTATATGTTAGTTGCTATCTTGATATATGTTAAGCATGCAAATTTAAATGTAAGATATATGCGAAATACATGTATATTTAGGTGCATATTTTATTTTATAAATGTGAATTTAGAAGCATGATACCCTTAGAAATAAGTGTTACTTCAGCTTGTTTAAATTATTATATAAATCCTTTCATTACAAGTGACATGAGTAAGGGACCATTCCGAACCCAACGGTTTGAGGTCTTCCCTTGCGAGGGGTGAGTGCGGCCTTAAATCTTTGTCTCGGTTCACACCGGGTGGCGACTCCATGTTATGTAATCCTTCCCAACTAGGCCGCGAGCCTAGGAACGGCGTCGCTCAGTTTCTGTGTCCCACAGTCTGGCGACTCCACTGGGGATGTGTATTTGGCCCCGAAATATTGTCTTGTAATGAGTGAATTTATGTTTTAATTGGCCATGTCTATAGTGGATAAGTGGGGGTTTAATCAAGGGCACTTTGAGGCTAGGTAATGGTTTGGTGTCTTCCTTCATTCACTACCTTTCTAGAAGGAAAAGCTGTGAGGACACCTATATGGCCATCTACTTGTAGCCTTTGTGATGGACTAATTTGGAGGACTCGTTGTTTATTCCTGACAACAAGCGATAAGAGCCTAAGAGGCTTGGGTATTTAAGTGAGCCTCGCTCCACCTTCCCTCTGGGGGATCTACAACGGGAAATCCATTACAGTCCATCACACACCATAGCTCATTGGCACGTACCTTAGTGTATAAAAAGGGATACGCTCACTTGGTCGCTTGAACCCTTGAGTGGGGAGACCTAGTTGTGGGCTATCCTTCGCCAGTGAGAGCCTTTGTCCATACTCTTGCAAATCCACTCATAGACTGGTTTATATGGTTAAAGTAGCAATTATTTCCTTGAGTATGTGCTTGTGGACCATCCTCATTTGGATGCAGTTGGACTATTGTCAAAAATACGGGCTTGCTGGGCCATTTAAACTGGGGCAAGTTCGTACTGTATGACTAATAGGCCCAAGGCTTCTGAAATGTTGATGGGCCATTATGTAAAAATTATTATGATATGTTTGCATTATCTCCCTTCTATGCTTATGTTTGGGAACATCACCGTTTGGATCCATTTGGACCATTTGTCATGGGATATGGGCTTGTTGGGCCATTTAAACTGGGACAAGAACGTATTTCATGACTATTGGGCCAAGAGCTTCTAAGTGATTGATGGGCCACATTGTGTTTGTTTTCGGAATATTATCATTTGGATTTAGTTGGGCTCCTTGCCGTAAAACATGAACTCGTTGTGCCATTTAAACTGGGACGGGTTCACCCTTATGACAGTTGTCCCAAAAGCTTCTAAAATGATAATAGGCCGATTTGTTTGAGAATTTTATTTGCTTTAATATATGTTATATATTTCTTATGCATATCATGCATACATATACCATGTTAACATCCTTTGTGTCTTAAAAGACACCATAGATACCGTTTGGGTTAGAGAAGGAACCAGACTCACTAAAAGAATAAGTATGAGTGAATCCGATAATGAGGTGTCCCGTATGGATCAGTTAGAGAATGGTCTCGCCAAGATCACTGAACAGTTGCAGGCTTTGACTACTGCTATGGCTGGTATAGTTGGGTCTCGTGCCGGGGTTCATTCTGGGGATGTAAGGCAGAGGAATCTCCGAACAGATTGGGGGATGATATCCCCGCTTTTGATGATGATATGGCAGAGTATGCAGCAGGCAGAGTATCTGGGTCTCAGAAAGAGTTACAGAAACTTCGGGATCAGGTTGAGTCAGTTACCCGCAAGATGAAGGGTAAGAATGAGGATTTGCTGGATTATGACACATTGACTTTTGAGGAACAGTTGCCTGCACAGTTCAAGATGCCAGATATGGCTAAGTTCAACGGGAATGGGGATCCGAGGGTGCATCTCCGACAGTTTGTATCAGTCATGAGTTCAGTTGGCTTGTCTCAGCGCCAGGTGCAGAAAATGTTTGGAATGTCGCTTGAAGGGGCTCCCGTGGTATGGTACCACAGTTTGGACAAGAAAGTGAAGGAAGATTGGAGGGAGTTAGCTGATGCTTTCCTGAAGCAATATGTCACTGACTTGGAGATCGATCTGTCACTCCGTGATCTGGAGAATGTTAAGCAGAAAGCGGAGGAGAGTTTTAAGGAGTATGTGGACCGGTGGAGGGGTCAATTACTGAAAATGCAGACTAGGCCTTCGGAGAAGGATCAGATCAAGATGATTATCAAGGGCACCAAGCCCTCCATTTACGGCAAGTTGAGGAGGATGACCTCCATGATTGCAGACTTTCGACAGCTGAGGGAAACTGTCATGGATATTGAGGAAGAAGAGGCCGAGAATAGAAAATTCTATGGTCTAAGCAGGAGGCCCATTGGAGGAACATCGGGAACAAAGCCCGTTTCTGCTGAAGTTGCTGCTATCCGGAACAGGCCGTTTTCCAACTTGGGAAGGCCTCTGTCTAAGGTGCTAGAGAAGTTGAAGAGGCAAGGGCTTTTAAAACCCTTGGATACCAAACCATTACCCAATCCCCTACCGCCACACATTAACCTAAGCCTTTATTGCCACTTCCACCAACAAAAGGCCATGACACCGACAACTGCGCCCGACTCCGCCATGAAATCCAAGACCTGATAGACTCCCAGAAAATACCCAACCCAAGAAACAGAACAGCCCGATACACACAGAAACCCCTTACCCAACTACCGTGCCGTACCACCACCAGCCTATATGATCAATTCTGGCCTTCCAGAAGACCTTGTCCTAAATCCTTTCACCCTCAAGCCTTTTGCCTGGGAATCTGGGATAGCACTAGTGAGGATGAGTTTGAGCAGAAGAAGGACTTTTGGCTTGATTTCTCTAGCAGTGATGAGGAGGAAGTAAGGGGAATGACACGTAGCGGTCGTTTTTATAATGATATGGCGGAAAAGGGTAAGGAAGCTTTGACAGATGGTAGAGAGGTGGTTGAGGCTGCAGAAAAAACTGAAGGGGATATAGTGCTGAGGCAATTGAGGAAGACTAGAGCACAAGTCAGTATCTGGGAACTATTATGTGCATCTCGGGAGCATAGACAGGCTATGGTTGAGGCCTTGAGCAAGATTGTGGTACCGGAGGATGCCAACCCCGCAATGTTTGTTGGGTCAGTTCAGAAGGAAGCTTTGCAGATATCTTTTTCTGAGGATGATTGATGAGTGGTATTTATATCACTATTTCCCACTCATTTAACTTAATATTTTGTATAGTTTCTTGAGTTTTATGAACGTTTTGATGTGTTTTATTGTTATTTTGCAGATAAATAAAGTTTGGACAGCACTGGAGGCAATTTGGGGCAAAACCGGACAAAAATGAGTCAACAGGGATATTTTCGTCTCTTGCGCGTCGCGACGCTGAAACACTGCGCGCCGCGACGCCCAGCGTGAGCCGGTTCTGCTAAAATGCGCCATGGTCAACGGTCAACAATTTGAAAAGTTTGACTTTGCTAAAATGCGCCGTGCCACGTGTCACCATCACATCCGATCTACTAACGTGCGCCGTGACACGTGTCAACATCAGATGCTGCCGACACTCTGACATGACACGTGTCGCCTCGTCATCAGCCATGTCATTGGTCAACGAGTCAACTATGCCACGTGTCGTGCCACGTCATCAGACACGTCAGCAAGTCAACCGAGTCAACATGCCACGTCAGCCTCAGCCAATCAGAGCATGACACGTGTCGCCACGTGTCGCGATCCTATTGTGCCGACAAACGCAACACACGCCTACGCCACGTCAGCGCCACGTCATCGCCACGTCATCGATGACGTCATCACAATAATTGAGAATTAGCCGCCTTGACACGTGTCAGTTGCACAGTTAGCCGCCTCGCTACGTGTCGCCGTCTCATTGTGCCACGTCGACATTTGAGCGTCGCGACGCGCAAAGCCTTAGCGTCGCGACGCGCGAACAGTTCCCAAACAGTGAATTTTGTTTTGCTATAAATAGGCCGCGAATTTTCATTTTTCATGTACCTTTCTCTCTCTTGCTTTCTCTCTCTAGAGAGAGTTTCTCTCTCTAGAATTTTTATTTTTATTTTTTTTAGTTTTGTAAATAATTTAATTACGTTTTGTAATAGTAATTTAATTTCTTTTTACTTTTTACAGTTTTTACTATTCACCATGTTGAAGTAACTTTTTCAGCTAGGGTGAAAGGTAATTCTTTTACTGTTACTATTTAGATTAATCTCTCCTTAAAAATAATATATTCACTATTTAAAATATTGACTTAATAAGGGATACCGCTATATTGGTCGGTTGGTAATGTAATTTTAATCTGTTTTAAACCTGACTAATCAAGGATACCGCCAGACTGGTCGGTTGGTAAATTTATTTATGGTTCCGCCTTAATGGCTGGTTGGACTTAATTTGACTTAATCAGGATACCGCCAGACTGGTCGGTTGGTAAATTTAACACGAGTTTATATATTATTTTATGGGAGATATCTAAATTAGTAGTAGTAAAAGTAAGTCCTTTTACCTTAGCATTTTATTTTATTGTAATTTACTTTTTCAGCATTTTTACTTTATGTCTTTTAATTTTATGTATTTACTAGTCCTAATTATGTGTTAGTTAATTAGAGGTTGTGATAACTTTTAATATCACCGGTTTATAAGGGATTATTTTATAGTTGGGTAATTTACAGGTTTATTTATTAAGTCTTAAGCTTAATGCTTCTTGTTGTCTGATCACCAATAAGATTGATATGGTAAATCTAAAATGAACTAGACATAGGGATTTTAGGTTTCAGCCTTAGACTTAATAGCCCACGATCTTCCTTGAGGATAGATAACCCTTTAATAGATTTCCTTACAGGATAGGAATATACCTGTCGGGCGGGGGTAGCCATAATTGGAACTTAGACTTAATGAATCCAGGTAATGTGGTTGACATAGGAATATGGTTCAATTGGGTTATACTGGGTATTTGTAGTTGACCATCGGAAGAGGCTTTTACATAATTTAGTGTTCCAGGTTAGTAAACTGATTTATTACACAAACATAAAATAATCACTTCATCTTTTAAATGATATTAAAAGAAATCACAACCTTAAATCTTTTTATCTTTTATTTTCCTTAGTATTTTCTTTTATCTTTTTATTTATTTATTTAGCAAATCTTCAATCAACCAAATCAATCAAGCAATCAATTCTCTTCTCCCTTTAATTAGATATTTGTAAATAAATAGATTCAACAATTAATAACAACAGTAGGAATTAAGTCCTCGTGGGATCGATATTTTTATACTACTTGAACGATACGTGCGCTTGCGTTATACGTGTGTGTTTACGCCGGTCAAGTTTTTGGCGCCGTTGCCGGGGACTTAATTTTCTTGAGTTGTTAATTTTGAACTATCTAATTTACTTATATCTATTTTTCTTTCTTTATTTTGTAATTTTTATTTCTTCTGTTTTCAGGTGACTTAAAAATGGAACATTACTGGGAGATTGAAAGATTACGTGCTGTACAAGAAGATACACCCCACATCTGGGAGCAACAGTCCGGTTTTCTGAGGCCTGTTGTCGAGCCCAATGATTATCACTGGATGCCAGAATCAAACAATACTACATTTGCTCATCAGAACTCAATGTGGAGATGTGACATATTTAATGGTGACCCCCAAGCGATTATTGCGAATACAACTACTATCCAGGGTGGCAGAACTATCAAGATCCTTCATGGTACGAAGAGCCATCACATTTCACAGAACCACATTTTCCATCTTATCCACCATCTTCCTTCGATCCTTATCAAGAACCAGAACCATCCGAGGAAGATCAGTTGATTCACATGTTCAAAGAACAGACAGCTCAATTTGATGCACAAGTTCAGAGTAGTCAGAATCCATACAGAGAATGACAGATCAAATCAGACAAATTACAGAAAACCAGAACTATATACCTCAAGAACCATTCTCAGATGACACTGATGAAGCCTTCGAGTACCAATCATTTCACAATGACACGTCAACAGATGAGGAGGCTGAGCAGTATCAACAATCAGAGGTATCAGTTCAGGAACTTGAACCGGCAAAGTCTCGATTTGATTTCTATTATTCAGATTCTGACGAGGATGAAGCTGAAATATTTCTACCAACTGCATCAAAAATTGAGGATGACATTCTGTATCCTCAAAATGAAGATCTTGGAGATTCCATTTCACAAATGTTTGAAGAAGATCAACTTGAGCCATCCAATCCAGTCATATCAGAGGATGAAGACCTAAAATCTAACATTTCTTTTCATTCTCAGGTTGACAATTTTGAAACATGTATTTCACAGATGACAGATGAAGAGCTGAATGCAGAAATTTTCAAATACATCTGTGAAGAAAATGGGAGCAAAAAGAAGAGCAAATGGAGGAGCAACTGTCAGAACTTAATAAAGATCCAGAGCATTCAGGAAAAACATCGCTGTTTTGGGGAGTACAAATCAAAGATATCACCCAGAAGTTTGACAGAATGGAACTTCCATTCCAAGTCAAACACCATACAAGACCTCCTGATTTTCTTTCTTTCTTTGCAGGAATCACTGGAGCAACAAAAGTTAAAAAGGTGGCACAAGCACTGAATGAAACAAAATATTTTTTGCCACTTTACCGTTGGAAGAGACCATTCAAAAGCAACGCTCACGGGATTGTCTTTAATCGGACATCCAAAACGACATTGAAACCTCCTTAACATATGGATTTCAGTCACGTCTGGCTGAAGACGAAAAATTTAGCGCTAGCAGGGAGGCAACCCATGCAATTTGTTGTAATTTATTTATTTATTTATTTATTTTTGTGTGAACTTTTTAATTTTGTGTGAGTTTTGCAGGAAAAATAAAAACGGAAGTTTTTCAGGACATTGCAAGCCAGTAAGCGGGATTTTCAAAATAAAAACTTGACAAAATCACGAAGATACAAAGTTGATCCAGGAGACGGCCGAGTAAAAAGACACTTCTTAAGAGGCGTCCCTATGGATTTATCTGTCACAAGACATGGTTTTGCCAAAAAAAAAAAAAAAAAAAAAAAAAAAAAAAAAACCGAGTCAAAACCCTAAAGGACCGAGTGTCGCGACGCTAGGCAAGTTTTGGAGTCGCGACGCTGACTCAAAAAACAGAACATAAGCAGAGGCACCACAGATCTCATTTTTACTTCTTCTTCCTCCTCAAACACCTCCAACAGCTGCAACCATCTCACCAGAACCACCACCACCTCCAACCGTGAGCAAACCAATCACCACCCACCACGCACGATCCAGCCATTGCCGAAGATCTACCAGAAACCAGAAACCCATATTTGCCACCATCGAGACAAACCGAGATCCACCACCGTGAGACCGCCAAATCCACGACCGAAACCGCAACAACTCACGACCGAGATCCACAGCCGCAACCTTCGCCATGTCAAACACCAAGTCTTTACCGAGCCACCAGAACCGAACCAGCCATCATCACCGCGAGCCACTACCTTCATCACCGTGACCGAATCTTAGCCAACCAAGATCCACCACCGTGAGCCATCGCAGAGATCAACACCATCTTCATCCTTGCCGAAACCTTCATCGCCGGTTCTGAGCACCACCATCTGGCCGAAACTACCCACCACGAATCCATTACCGGAGCTGTGACCCACTTCCAAGACATCACAGAATCGCACCAACATCGCCGGAATCAACCACAGCCGACCAAACTGAGACAAACCAGCCCATTGCCGACACCTTCCTTCACCGTCACAATCATCGAATCCACCAAGCCACTGCCGTGTCTCTCTGTCACCAAGCCGGCCGACCAGAAACCCAATCCAAAACCAACAGAGCCGAGAGTACCACTGCCAAAATCAGAATTTGAGAAACGGTAATAATTTGATAAATTTGATTTGATAATTGGTAAATTAATTGGGTAATTAGGTTTGAATTGTGGTGTGTTTGATTTGGGAATTTTGAATTGCGAAGTGTTGGATTGTGATTAATTTGATTCGTAGTAATTGGGGGCAAAGTGCGGTGATCAATTGATTTGGAGTGTTTGCGGTGATTTTTGTTGTTTTGTGTTGTTGAGGATTTGAGGAAAACAGAGGAGATTCTGCCGAAATTTCTAAAAAAAAAAATGCCACCGAAGAGATCCAGAGCGTCAACATCTGCTGAACCCAGTTTTGACACTACAAAATTTGTCTCAGCAGCTGCAGAACAGCGCTATGAGAGGGGACTGACTAAGAAGGTCGGAATCATTGAGAGAGGCTTTGAGATTCCCTCTGGATTATTTCCAGATATAGACAGGGTGATTGCCGACAGACATTGGCAGAAACTTTGCCAACAACCCAAACTGGCGAGCATCACAGTTGTCCGAGAGTTTTATGCGAATGCTGCTCAGCATGTCGCTTTTCATACTATGGTGAGAGGGAGACAGGTTTCTTTGATTCGTGACAATCAACAAGTTCTATGGGATCCCTGAGATGGAGGTAGATGAATATACAGAGTCGAGGAATGGGATTGAGATATCGCAACTGACTGATGAGTTGTGTATCCCCAATGCTACATGGGAGATGAGCAGCAGTGGGGAGTACATGAAGATGAGTTCTAGATTTCTTAAACCAGATGCGAGAGTTTGGTTTCACTTCCTCACGAGATCACTCATTCCGGGTACCCACATCACTTTTGTCACCAAGAAAGGATGGTTCTATTGTACTGCTTGATGACAGGACTAGCCATTGACGTGAGTCTTATTTCTACGCTTGATGACATGCTATTCTCATGTATTGCTTGCTGATGGATCTTATTTCTGCATATTACTGCTACGCCAGCGGCTACTGTATTACCCTTACTGATCACTTCCTTATGCACTTTGGGTATGGTTCCAGTTGACCCGCAAGAAGAACCATGCAACCCATGACAGCCTTAACAGCCCGCATAATCCAGCAACTCCGAACAGAGAGACAAATACCTGCTGGACCATCTTCCTCAGCACCTGCAGCTGCTCCACAGCAGCCACCCTCACAGTCACGCAGAGCAGCACAGTCTCATACCTTGCCTGAGAGAGTCGCCAGAGTGGAAACGAAGCTGAGATATTTGGTTCAACTGCAGCAAAGAATGGCACGACATATGGGAATGCAGGAGAATCAGATGCCACCATATCCACTTTCAGATAGCGACGAGGACGAGACTGACGCATAAACTTGGTACCATTGTTCCTACATTTTGTTTATATTTTGAACGCATTAGGGACAATGCTTAATTTAGGTTTGGGGGTGCATAACTTTTATGTTAATACTTTCCGTTAAAATTTTTCATTTATGCAACAAAATTCCGTTAAAATCAATAGGAGTTCTTTAATTGAGTATTATCTTGTTTTCAGTAGTATATTATTTTTATTTTTAGTTCAAAATTTTTCGAAAAATACAAAAAAATTGAAAAATTTTCAAAAATTACAAAAATATTTTGCATTTTTGTGTTTTTATTTTGACTAAAAAGGTGGAATTGGTAAGAGATAGCCGAGTAAGGAATTTCCGCTCCTGAGACGTATCTCAAACCTATTTTGAAACAAGTTAATTTTTGTTTATTTCCTTTTGAATTATTTAATTTGTGAATTCTCCTTAACACTGACTAAAATGAATCTTCATATGTTCAGTTGACAGGTATTATGAACTTATATGGAAACATACGGACATGAGCTAAAATTGAAAAGTTTGTAATATTCCGTGCTATAGTTTAATTGGAGGAAGCATCTCTAAATAGATGGAGTAAAAAAAAAAAAAAAAAAAAAAAAAAAAAAAAAAAAAAAAACGTCCGAGATCCGAGTTATTAAGTCTGTAAGGATATTTTAATATTTAGTGCCCTAAAACCAACTGGTTTGGGAGTCATTGGCCCAAAGCTCGTTACATGGATCGAAGATGCTGCAAAATATATATATATATCTGAAGTCTGAGTAATTAAGTTCGTAGGGGTGTCTTAACACCTGGTGCCCTAAAGCCAACTGGTTTGGGAGCCACCGACCCAAAGCTCGCTACATAGACGGAAGGTATTGTATAAAAATAAAAAATAGAAAAAAATCAAAGAAAGAAAAAATCAGAAAAATCAGAAAAATTATTCCATTGCTACAAAAAAAGGTGTGAAATCTGATAGAACTTTAGGACAAAAATATTACTCTCTTATCAACTGCACTTATGACTGTTGTGGGCAAAAATGAAATGATTAATATTTTGTTAGCTGTGTATATGGAGAATGGTAAAAACAATCGGAGAATTTACTTATTCGGTAATTTAGAAAGAAACAAAACAACTAGTAACTTGGAGTAGATTTTTCACCTGATTAGTCACTTACTAATTTTCTTTCTTTATTCTCTTTTCGCTTGTCTTTTTGCTTTTGTGTGCATTAGTTTTAATACCTTTTTACTTTTGTAAAATGTTTGTGGGTATCATTGCTGTAAGCCCTCACGAGACTACACTCGTCCACTAGGGACACCTAGGGGTTTAAAGGCTTGTTGCATATGCTAAATGTAACCGTGATCCCTACGAAAGTGGCTTAGTTAAATTTTATTATATTATTTTTATTTTGTATTTTGCTCGAGGACTAGCAAAATGTTAGGTTTGGGGGTGTGATGAGTGGTATTTATATCACTATTTCCCACTCATTTAACTTAATATTTTGTATAGTTTCTTCTTGAGTTTTATGAACGTTTTGATGTGTTTTATTGTTATTTTGCAGATAAATAAAGTTTGGACAGCACTGGAGGCAATTTGGGGCAAAACCGGACAAATGAGTCAAAGGGAATTTTTCTTTTGCGTCTCGACCGTGAAACACTGAGCGCGCCGCCACGCCCAGCGTGAGCCGGTTCTGCTAAAATGCGCCATGGTCAACGGTCAACAATTTGAAAAGTTTGACTTTGCTAAAATGCGCCGTGCCACGTGTCACCATCACATCCGATCTACTAACGTGCGCCGTGACACGTGTCAACATCAGATGCTGCCGACACTCTGACATGACACGTGTCGCCTCGTCATCAGCCATGTCATTGGTCAACGAGTCAACTATGCCACGTGTCGTGCCACGTCATCAGACACGTCAGCAAGTCAACCGAGTCAACATGCCACGTCAGCCTCAGCCAATCAGAGCATGACACGTGTCGCCACGTGTCGCGATCCTATTGTGCCGACAAACGCAACACACGCCTACGCCACGTCACGCGCCATCATCGCCACGTCATCGATGACGTCATCACAATAATTGAGAATTAGCCGCCTTGACACGTGTCAGTTGCACAGTTAGCCGCCTCGCTACGTGTCGCCGTCTCATTGTGCCACGTCGACATTTGAGCGTCGCGACGCGCAAGCCTTAGCGTCGCGACGCGCGAACAGTTCCCAAACAGTGAATTTTGTTTTGCTATAAATAGGCCGCGAATTTCATTTTTCATGTACCTTTCTCTCTCTTGCTTTCTCTCTCTAGAGAGAGTTTCTCTCTCTAGAATTTTTATTTTTATTTTTTTTTTAGTTTTGTAAATAATTTAATTACGTTTTGTAATAGTAATTTAATTTCTTTTTACTTTTTACAGTTTTTACTATTCACCATGTTGAAGTAACTTTTTCAGCTAGGGTGAAAGGTAATTCTTTTACTGTTACTATTTAGATTAATCTCCCTTAAAAATAATATATTCACTATTTAAAATATTGACTTAATAAGGGATACCGCTATATTGGTCGGTTGGTAATGTAATTTTAATCTGTTTTAAACTGACTAATCAAGGATACCGCCAGACTGGTCGGTTGGTAAATTTATTTATGGTTCCGCCTTAATGGCTGGTTGGACTTAATTTGACTTAATCAGGATACCGCCAGACTGGTCGGTTGGTAAATTTAACACAAGTTTATATATTATTTTATGGGAGATATCTAAATTAGTAGTAGTAAAAGTAAGTCCTTTTACCTTAGCATTTATTTTATTGTAATTTACTTTTCAGCATTTTACTTTATGTCTTTTAATTTTATGTATTTACTAGTCCTAATTATGTGTTAGTTAATTAGAGGTTGTGATAACTTTTAATATCACCGGTTTATAAGGATTATTTTATAGTTGGGTAATTTACAGGTTTATTTATTAAGTCTTAAGCTTAATGCTTCTTGTTGTCTGATCACCAATAAGATTGATATGGTAAATCTAAAATGAACTAGACATAGGGATTTTAGGTTTCAGCCTTAGACTTAATAGCCCACGATCTTCCTTGAGGATAGATAACCCTTTAATAGATTTCCTTACAGGATAGGAATATACCTGTCGGGCGGGGGTAGCCATAATTGGAACTTAGACTTAATGAATCCAGGTAATGTGGTTGACATAGGAATATGGTTCAATTGGGTTATACTGGGTATTTGTAGTTGACCATCGGAAGAGGCTTTTACATAATTTAGTGTTCCAGGTTAGTAAACTGATTTATTACACAAACATAAAATAATCACTTCATCTTTTAAATGATATAAAAGAAATCACAACCTTAAATCTTTTTATCTTTTATTTTCCTTAGTATTTTCTTTTATCTTTTTATTTATTTATTTAGCAAATCTTCAATCAACCAAATCAATCAAGCAATCAATTCTCTTCTCCCTTTAATTAGATATTTGTAAATAAATAGATTCAACAATTAATAACAACAGTAGGAATTAAGTCCGTCGTGTTTCGATATTTTTACTACTTTCTTGAACGATACGTGCGCTTGCGTTATACGTGTTTTTAGTTTTCCTCAATGTCAATGATCTCCCACCGGAGGGGAGGAATCATAATAGGCCTCTATTTATCAGGGCTGAAGTGAGGGGCAAGAAAACTTCATGTGTGATGGTGGATGACGGTTCGTCCATCAATGTGTGCCCATTGAAAATTCTGGCAAGATTGGTATGAAAGCAACAGACTTTGATCCCTCTAGTATGACTATTAAAGCTTATGATGACAGTAAGCGGGGAGTTGAGGGTACCTTGTGGCTATGGTCAAGGTAGGGCCGATTGAAGATGAGGTTGAGTTCACAGTGCTGGACATCCCATCCACTTTTGCCTTATTGTTGGGAAGGCCTTGGTTTCACAAGCTTGGGGGCGTGCCTTCCACTTTGCATCAGATGATCAGATTCCCGTATGAGGGAGAGATTGTTACCATCCGGGCCGAGTTAGACAATGCCGTGGCCGCCTTGGAGATACTACCTTTCACAAGGTTCCAGGTATCAGCCACTTTTGAGGAGTGGGTGGATCCTAGGGTGGCTAGGATTATGGAGAAAATGAAGTTTGAGCCGGGTAAAGGTTCAAAATTACGGATTTCAAGGACAGACTACTCGGAAGGGTTTGGGGTACAAATCTGACGAAGAAAAGCCGAAGGTCAAGAAAAAGGGCTGAAACTGATGGAGTGCTTTGTGAAAGCTTCAGGGTATCAAGGAGAGCCTGAACCTGTGAAAGTCAATGGGATTGTGGTGCCTGGGTTTGAGATCTTCCAGGATTTGTTG
>SKCR01022567.1:0-54689 GCA_019454045.1 Zanthoxylum bungeanum
ATCAAACCCAATTTATACATGCTAAAGTCTCGGCCAAAGAGGGAAATTATGCCCAAATCAATTCAATCCAATTGAACCCAATCAAACATAAAATCAACATACCCAAATGATTTCTAAGTCATCCAATGAACAAAAAATCAAAGAACCAAGACAATAGGGTACTTGCCAAATTCGGCCATCACAAGCAAATTGGGGAAAATTGTTCCAAACACTTTTCATCAAATTGATCTAATCAATCATCAATTAAACAACATTCAAGCATTCTAAATCATCCAATTTCATTAAACATGCTCAAAATCAAGTTTACCCAAATTTGTCATGCCCAAAATTTGGGGAAAAATGGATCCAACCAAATTTCATGAAATTGATTATGCACAACATCAATTCAACCTCATTCAAGCATACTATACTAAACAATTTAATCATTTGATGCTTAAATTGAGTTTACCCAAATTAAAGTTTTGGCCAACATTAAGCAAATTGGGGAAAATCAATCCAATTAATTTTTCTTCAAATTGATTACATATAACTCTAATTATACATATACAAGCATTCTTAAACAAACAATTTGTCAAAATCAGCTTAAATCAAAAAGCCCCAAATTTGCTCAAGAACCCTAAATTCGTTTTATGCAACCAATAGCTCAAGATACCATTGTAGAGATTAAATCAAGTCCCAAGGATCATATATAAGCATAAAAACGAGTGAATACATGTCAAAGGAGGTGCGGAATAAACTCACATTGATCGGTTTGATGCTACGAAGAACAAAACGCACTGCCCTTGGGAGCTCGGCAGTGGGCTGCGCATGGTGGGGGACTGCACGGTGGTGACTGATTTGCCTCCTCCACTTTCGGCCATTGATGACCTCCATTGAAGCTCCAAGCTTCAAGCTTTTCTATGCTCACAAACTCACTTCCCTATCACCTTAGGATAACTCCAAGAGTGTGCTAGCACATAGATCTTGCAACAAGATCTTTGCTTCTCCATGTTTGATCGGCAGAAAACCAGAAAAAAAAGGATGAAGAACGGTCCAAGACCGAGAGAGAAGAAGGAGATGGTTTTGGCTCCAAAAGATAAAAACCGTATATCTTCCAAGAGAGAGAAGACCGAATTTTTTTGGTGAGGAAAAAGAAAATGTCATGTCAAAAAAAATCAATGCAAAAACAATTTTCTAAAAATAAATAAAATATATATACTAAACCTCTTCATATTCCATTAAGTCAAAAGGCAAAAACAATCAATGCTTTTCACCTTTTACCCATCACAATTACTATTCACATGAAGTCACTTTATCAAAGTGACAACATGTCATGTCACATCACTCAAAGTGACAAATGATTTGATAATTGATGCGACCAGCGATTTGACTCTTGATGGGACTTGCGTGCCGCGCTCGAATTCGAAATGCGAATGCGCTCGCAATCATTCTCGGGCTCGGGTTCGCTAATTCCAAATAAACAAATTTTCCGTCGCGTCGTAATTAAATGATTACGCCTAGCGAAATCACTATTCACGTCGCTAATGAATTAATTCTAAATTAATTCGTTCGCCCGAATTAAAATCTAATTTTAATTCCGCGTCGAAATCCAATTTCTAATAATATATCAAATATATTATTTTTATCGATTAATTCCAAATTAATCGTTCTCTCTCTTTAACGATATTTTATCCGAGATAAAATATCTCCGTAATTAATCCCAGATTAATTTTCTCTCTCATCGAATTAATCACAGATTAATTAAAGTGCGAGTCATACGTCATCGGTGAATCTTCAGGAAGCGACCCATGAGATCTCCGGATATGTTGGCAGTAAATACGGTCGTCGGATATCCGAACACGTAAGTACCTCGTACTACGTTCATACCGATTTACAAGACAAGGTTGGCTTCTAGCAAAACGCCATGTCTACCCAATTCTCCAGAAATATTCTTACAGGAATATATAGATCTGTATCAAGCGTAGTATACCGTAGTATTGTGTATATCAGCCCAGTATCGGATAGTCACGTGCTAGGGCTGGGGCTGGATAAGTGTCTGCCCCGTCCGAAGCACATGTCGGATGTCTGGTAACTAGTCTCTAAAATCGGATATACATGACCTGTCATAATATCCTGATGGCCGGCCAGCACTTAAGAGACGAATACCGTATCCTACGTGACATTATCTCCACTATGACTGAAGTGATACTTCCGTCTCGACATCACACCAATACACTACGACTCTCTGATAAACCCAGAAGCGGTGTACGCAGAACCGGTTAAAGCCCTGTACCACCAAGACCAAAGTCTACCGATTATCGCAAGTATTAGCGATGCAAGTCTCAGGTTAAGACTATACACACCTACCTTGATTTCGGCCTCCCATAGACACAAAGTCATAATACCAATGGGATTCCGAGGGGTCTATCCAGAGCGAAGCTGTTTCCCGTACCATCGGTGAAACACAACCTCCTATCGCACTTGCATAAGTATCCAATACTTAAATATATGAGAACTGTGCCGTTGTGCCCTCACAACGCGCACAAGTGCAATACTAGCCTATTCCGCATTATCGATGTCCTGTCTCGATAATACTCCGGCTAGGGATATTTAATGATTAATCATTCGTGGACTGATACTGTCTCATATCATCTCAATCCAGGAACTAATCATATGGATCTCTCTTCATTTATATATTTTATGGTGATTTAATCACAAATGATGAGAGTGCAATTTCCTTGTCACATAGTTAATTTGTACAACAACACCGTGATCTGCACAAATAGTGACGCTATGGGTCATATTATCCAACAATGACTGTCAAGCATACGGTAATTTGAATCACTTACCACACACAGAATTGCACGGGTTGTCAGAGCCGTGGCCTTTCTCAGCATGGGGAATTGATATGATTGGAGAAATTTGACCAAATGCATCGAATGGGAATCACTTCATAGTAGTGGCCGTAGATTACTTCTCGAAGTAGGTGGAAGCCGAATCATTCTGTAATGTTACAGCAAAATAGATGGCAAAGTTTATAGCTCGGAACCTCATTTGTCGGTATGGTATGCCGCATCATGTAGTGACAGACAACGGAGTTCAGTTTCAAGGAGAGACGAAGGCAATGTTACAGAGGTATGGGATAGGCCACCACAAGTCATCAGCGTACAGGCCGCAGGCAAATGGGGCAGTTGAGGCAGCCAACAAGACTATAAAGACGATTTTAGCAAGATGACAGAAAATTGCAAAGATTGGGCCGAGAAATTACCGTATGCTTGTGGGGGTACAGAACATCAGTAAGAACAGCAACATGGGCCACACCTTACTCTTTGGTCTATGGAATGGAAGTAGTATTGCCAGTAGAAGTGGAAATACAGTCTATGAGGGTATTAGCAGAGGCAGAATTACCGGAACAGGAGTGGGCCGCACAGAGGTTTGATCAGTTAGCACTATTGGATGAGAATAGAGCGAAGTCTTTGTATCACATGCAATTGTATCAGAAGAGACTAGCCCGAGAATTCAACAAGAAAGTACGCCCCACCAAGATCAGAAAGGGTGATTTAGTACTTAAGCAGTCGAGGCCGTCGATGACAGATCCGAGAGGAAAATTCAGATGTAACTGGGAAGGACCTTATATAGTGCAGAAGGTAATGGGAAATGGAGCAGTGAGGCTATCAGACTTGGAAGGAAACGAGTTCACCGAGCCGATCAACGTGGACAGATTGAAACAGTACTTTGCCTGAAGGAGAAAGGATCGAGCGGTCACCAAGGGAATTGGCAGAAGACCTAACCCAACGGAGTAGGAAAATCATTCATGCATACACGTAACATTGCATTCTTTCCGTGTTTGTTTTTGTTTTGTGTTCGCAGGTTCGAAGAAAATAGAAAGCGGCAGAGATGAGCCAAACAGCGTTAGCACAGTTTCATTTTTGGGGATGAGTCCCAGGGGGCGAGGCCCAGATCAATAATATTTAGGGATAATTCCCAGGCGGTGAGGCCCGTATCGGCTTGGGGGCGAAGCCCCACATCATCATCATTTTGAAGGCGAAGTCCCTATTGTCAGCGGTGTTGGGTTGAGATGCCCAGGGTCGAGGTGCCCCCGTTGTCGGTTGTAGTTTTGGGATGCGTCTTAGGGTCGAGGTGCCCACTACATCATCAGTTTGAGGGCGAGGTCCCTATTGTCAGCGGTGTTGGTTCGAGGTGCCCCCGTTGTCGGTTGTAGTTCCGGGATGCGTCCTAGGGTCGAGGTGCCCACTACATCATCAGTTTGAGGGCGAGGTCCCTATTGTCAGTGGTGTTGGGTCGAGGTGCCCCCATTGTCGGTTGTAGTTTCGGGATGCGTCCCAGGGTCGAGGTGCCCACTACATCATCATATTGAGGGCAAGGTCCCTATTGTCAGCGGTATTGGGTCGAGGTGCCCCCGTTGTCAGTTTCAGTTATTGGGATGCGTCCCAGGATCGAGGTCCACTGCAACACCAACTCAGCTCGAGGCAGCAGATGAGATAGGTAAGTGAAAATGCATTGCATAACTTTGATAGGATTGTTCAAAGTCACACACTGCACAAGTCCCATCAAAGTGGGGGCGACTGTAGGCATTGTATTTTTCCATGTGAAACCCGATGATGAGTCTCAGTTGGAGGCACTACCTTTTAAGTCGCGGAAGCTGCTGGAAACGGATGTCGGAAGGGAGGAGTCAAGAATTGACTCATAATCGGATTAAGTTCGCTGGTTTAGCTTCAGGTTACTTTTTAGTTGTCCATTTTAAAAATTATTCCCGGCCCAAAACACTCACAAATCACCTAACCTCGGCCCAAAATCCCCGCAAGCCCCTTGGCCTTGACCTAAAACCCCCGCAAGCCCACACACCTAGCCCACACAAACTAAAACAACCAAAGTCCCACACGCCCACAACAAGGCCCACATGCCCATTCGCCCTAATACACACCCAAATTAAATCAAATATTAAGTTAAATATTAATTAGATAATGTAATTAAATAAAATAATAATTAAATCATTTACAAAATTAAATAAAACACAAAATATAATCATGCCTAATTAAAACAAATCAAATATGTAATATACCTAAATTACAAAGATGATATACCTAATTAAAATCAATCATAACAAATAAAAAATATTGACTTCCTAATCTAACAAATTAAATGCCTAATCCTAACCAAACAAATATATTGTATTCCTAATCTAAACCAAATTTGTCCCCCCTCAATCTTTGACTTTCCTTGCTCAACACTAAATCAAATCCCTTCCTTGTGAGACAAGGTGAAGCCATAGCCCTTCTCTATATAAACCACAATTTTCCAAGGCAACCCCATCTCCTAGTTCACACCCATCACAAGAAATAAAGAAGCAAAGAATTTCCAACCCCCTCTCCAAGCTCTCCATTCACGCCAATTTCAAGAATAAGTAACAAAAAATATTCTTTTCATCTCCTCCACTCCATAGCCGAACACATCACTCTCCTCAACCCCTCCATAGCCGAAAATAACAAGCCTTTATATCCTCCTAAAGCCACCGAAACCAGCCCTGTACAGCAGCCCTCCTTCACTGAAAATTACAACCAAAAACCGAGCTGCAGTGAACACAAAAACTGCACTGTTTACACGCCCAAACAGCAGCAAAATCCTCTTAAAACAATCCCTAAAATCCTTAAAACCGTAACATAAAAACTGCACTTATAATCCTTGAAATAATCACACAAAACTGCACTAAAAACCCACAAAAAAAACACTCAAAATAGTCCACTAATAGACCTGAAACAGTGAGCAGAAAATACAGAGAAAATAAGAGCAAAACGGAGACCAAACAACAAGCAAAACAGCAAAACAGTGAGCAAAGACGCTAAACCAGTGAACCAGAGAAGTTGAGGAGCTTTACCCTTCCGATCTCCGTGAAACACAAGTCTGAAAGTCGGCAAAAAAGGTTAGACCTGAGGGTATTTTCCACATTCGTTTTCTGTTTTATTTTAATTATTTATTGAATATTGTTCGCATGATTGTTATGCTAAAATACATGTTGTGGCCCTTGAGTAGATTAATATGCATTTATCATGAAATATTGTATGTTGTAGACTTGGAATAAAATAAAAGATGTGTCAACTCTCGCGGTATATCGGATGGAAACCCGGACATAAATTTCATAGCCAATTCCGAATGGACGGTAATATGATCTGTACTCGAGATACAACTCCACGTACCGCTTGAGTAAACAGCACCCTCTTTTGTTTTATGCTGTTTTGGTTTATTTATTTTTTGTCATTTGAATTCTGCATGTTACTTGTTTATGCATGATTCAATCGATCGCATGGGCTTAGTAAGTGCGATGAAAGGTCCCCTATTTGGAGGGGTTAAAATCCTTTACCACGATGCTTTGCCGCGCCGGTTGATGTGTGTTCGGTTGAATGCAAGATATGTTCAATCGGGCATACTAAGTTTGATATTATTGTTTTTAATTCTTGTATGCATGATGCAATCGAGCGCATGGGCTTAGTAAGTGCGATGAAAGGTCCCCTATTTGGAGGGGTTAAAATCCTTTACCACGATGCTTTGCCGCGCCGGTTGATGTGTGTTCGGTTGAATGCAAGATATGTTCAATCGGGCATACTAAGTTTGATATTATTGTTTTTAATTCTTGTATGCATGATGCAATCGAGCGCATGGGCTTAGTAAGTGCGATGAAAGGTCCCCTATTTGGAGGGGTTAAAACCGTTTACCACGACACTTTGCCGCGCCGATTGATGTGTGTTCGGTTGAATGCAAGATATGTTCAATCGGGCATACTAAGTTTGATATTATTGTTTTTAATTCTTTGTATGCATGATTCAATCGAGCGCATGGGCTTAGTAAGTGCGATGAAAGGTCCCCTATTTGGAGGGGTTAAAATCCTTTACCACGATGCTTTGCCGCGCCGGTTGATGTGTGTTCGGTTGAATACAAGATATGTTCAATAGGACATACTAAATTTCATATAGTTCTCTTTATCTTTGTACTCATCGTAACGAAAGGCACATGGGCTTATTGTGTTGGATTAAAAGGTTCTCCATTTGGGGGAAGAAAAGCCTAAAAGGCTACCTTTACCACGATATTTGCCGTGTCTTTCATCTATTGATTGCATCGTCTATCCCTGTCTTGGCTCGACCTATTGTCATTGATATACCCATATTCTCAGCCCTTTCTTCAGCCTATTACCAGCCAATAGCCACACGTCTTCACATACATACACTTGCACCCTCCACACGTCTCCTGCGCGAACAATCTACACACATGCCCTTGGCCTCAAGCCATTAGCCACATCAACGCACGCATAGTCAATCCACAAACTGCCACCCAGACCTGCATGCCACAACACCCACGCTCACGCCCATTTCACTCACGCACACACTGCCATTCACTCACGCATATACAGCCCAGTACACTAACCTAATACTCACCCACTGACTATCGCTAGTTCCCTACCATTGCCTCACGCCCTGAGCTACAAACAGTCCCCACACACGCAAACAATTCACGCAATTCACCTGCCATTAAGTCGCTTACCACAAGCACAACTCCTCACGCCATAAAGCCACCTTGCACTCACGCACACACTCACAACTCTCACATAAATCCAACTATACCATTCATACATGTATTATGAAATCCCATATAGTCGTTCTTATCTTTGTACGCATCATAGTGAAAAGCATGTTTATCCCATTGGTTGCATCATTTACCTTCGTCTTGGCTCAACGTATCGTATTACAATTCATATATCCATGTCATGATAGCATTTGAGTATTATTTCTTGTGGTATATCGGATGGAAACCCAGACATAAATTCCGTAGCCGATTCTGAATGGACGGTAGTGCGGTCGGTACTTGGGATATAATTCCACGTACCACTTGGAAAAGTGCTCACATGTGTGCTTGTGTGGTTAGTGTGTGTGCTTGTGTTTTTCCTGAATATAATATGCCAATGAAGTTGTATGTTCGTTGCTACTTTGATGTACTTTCAAGCATGCAATCTTAGATGTGAAATATATGTAAATTTAGGTGTAAGTTTTATCTTGTACATGTGAATTTAGAAGCATGATACTCTTGGAAATAAGTGTTACTTAAGCTTGATTAAATTATTACATAAATCCTTTCATTACAAGTGACACAAGTAAGGGACCATTCTGAACCCAACGGTTTGAGGTCTTCGCTTGCGAGGAGTGAGTGCGGCCTTAAATCTCATTTTCCCGGTTCACACCGGGTGGCGACTCCATTATTCTCCTGTTTAGTCCCCCGCGGGCTACTCCGTACTCCCAACCGGGCCGCGAGCCCGGAATAGCATGTGTTGTCCATTTTCTGTGTCCCACAATATGCTTAAATCAATTTGAATTGAAGATTGATTGGATTAATTTCAAGAAATTTTGTTTGGAACATTTTTCCCCAAATTCTTTGAGTTGGCCGAATGGTTGAAGCCCTAAATGTCTTGGTGATTTTTGTTTTTTCATTCATTGGATGAGATGGAAACAATTGGGAAAGATGATTTAATGTTAATTTGGATTTGATTGGATTGAATTCGAAATTGGACATGAAATCCCCTCTTTGGCCGAGACATATATGTAGCATGTTTGGGTTTGATTTTTGATTAAATTGTGTTGGACATGATTTAATGTTAATGAGCATGATTAGTTGTGTTAATTGATGTTTTAGAAATGTTAATTGGATAATTAATTGTGTTATACACTTTAGTGTAATTAAATTGGGAAATTGGATTTTTTGTAATTTAATTATTTGGGCCTTAAATTGGATTTGGGCTTGTTGTGTTGTAATTGAGCTTATTGGTCTTGGTTGTACCAAGTTAGGTTTAGGCCAAATGGATTGGATCCAATTGGGCCCAAAATCGCATCCATAAAGCCCAAATGCGACTTAATGGACCTTTAAAGTTTAATTGGGCCTAATGGGCCAAAATTGATTTCTAGGCTTATTGGGTAATTCCCGGATTAGATTTTGGTTATTCGGTTTGACCCGAGTTGACCAAAAGTCTACGCCTTAAGAAATTAATTAAAAGCCCATTGGACTTTAATTAAATTAATATTGGATATTAATCGGGCTTTGAGACCCGTAACGATTAAATTTGGAATTTAAGTCGTAAAAGTTCATTAATAAAGTGTGTTATTTAATTTGGAATTAAATAGCGAATTAATATTAAATACATATTAAATTGGATTTAATGTTGTAGTTTAATTTAATTCGAGAATTCGTACTTTGAGTACTTATTCGCAAAACGAGTTTGACTCGAGCAAAATCAAATCGTTGTTTGAACATTGGATGATCACTAATTATCAGATTAATTAATTTGATTAGATTGATTGATAACATGCTTGTGTGAATACATGGTTGCGATGCATGAATAATGTATATCGGATGGATATTAGATGGGTGAGGCAATTTTAGAAATTGTTGTAATAAATTTGGAATTTATTAATTGGACCTGCGTGTCCAGCCTTATCACCTCCTTATTCTTTGTATTCTCTTCTCACCTATTCCCCTCAATGCAAATGAGGTTTCTTTAGAAGTGTAGTGTAACGGGTAGAAGTAAATACATGTGCTAGCGGGAGAGAGAAAGTGAGAGATTTGATCTAGGATCAATGTGTAAAGTATTCATCCGCATATCATTATTATTTTATCATATGCGTTTTATTATGTGTTTAGAATGCATGTTTACGGGTGTATGATGATGAGACCTTAACAAAGATAATAAATTGGTTGCCAATTTGCACTCGAAAAACCCTCGCAAAATATTAAGCGTTTTTCCTTCCATTGAGTGATTCTTACTCAAGATCCGAGACTGGCATTGGCTTGTTGGCCAAAGTCAAGGCCTTTTTCCGTCGAGGATGTGTTTGAATCACGAGAGCTTTGTTCCATATTGGTGTCTTGTCCAAGTTTTGGTTTATTGGCCAAAGTCAAGACCACTTCTTGTCCATCGACATTGATTACGAAGCTTTCCATGGTCAATGGGTCGCGCTTAACTGGGATCACTAAGTTTGTTGTGCCAAAGCCCAGACTTAGTTGATTCAGAGGAAAAAGGTTAGGTAATACATTGGATGTATTGGCATATATAAGATATATGTTTTGGACTTGGATGTCCCCCTACCAGATCTAGGAATTGGATTGGATCCAATCGATCTTAGAGATCTACCTAGTTAATTATCATACAATTTGTTGGCCAAAGTCAAGATTGTGTGATATTTAACGGGATCCTAGCCTACTTGGAAACACGGTTTCCCGAGTACTCGACAGAGGGTTAGAGGCTCACCGAAAAATAGTGGGAGGCAAGAATTGAATTTGCAATATTCGTTTAATTACTTGCCATACGTGCTCATTCACAAATATCATTCGTCAAATAAATTAAATGTTAGTTGGACTAATATTTAATCGTTGTTTTAAATTAATATTTGGACTATATTCAAACTATTCATTTATAGTTTATTTTATAATTGGATTATAGTAATCAATATAATTGATTTTAAATATATTAAATTATAGTTGATTAAATAGTTGGACTATTGTAATCATTATAATAAATAGTACCTAAATCGTTGATTAAATGGTTGGACTATTAGAATCAAGATTAAATTGAAAGATTGACATTTAAAACATAATCCTGGGGAAAATGTATTTAAATGGTTTAATTTTCAAATTGGGAATAAAATTTCAGGATAGTCCTGGAAAATAATAAGTTACTTTATTTGATAAAATAACATATTAGGCCTAAGCCCGGAGTTAAGCAAATAGTATAACATAATCTTTGGAAGATTAATGTTATGATAACTTTAGTGCTTAATCTATTATGTTTGTCGCAGTAGACTCCTTAATTTCTGAATCAGAACTAAGGATTAGATTCTTAAAGTATGATACTGAAATTGAAGGATCTTCAAAGAATCTATCCTTAGAATCTTAGAAGTACTAAATTGCAATTAATAACTCTTGGAGAGTTGATGACTATTCTCAAGGAGACAAAGTCAAAATTTGCAATAAGGCAAGTAGCGCAAGGCGCACCTTACTTCGATATTCTAGAAGGCCAAGGCTTAGGCAAAGGCTTCTGGAATATGAAAAGGGCAAAGGCAAAATTATTATAATCTTCTGGGAAGATAAATGACATATCCCAAAATGTCTGCTTAAATTGTGGCAAACGGGATCGCGGAAGCGTGACTGCCGTTTGGACAAAGCAGACATGAAGGAATTGAAGACGAGCAAGGCTCTGACTTCAAATATGTTTGTCAACATTATGTTCACTACAAGTATTAAAATTAGATTTTAAATACTTAGTGTGGTACATAAATATATGTATTGGTGTTCAGAATCTGTTTTGAACAGGATACTGACTTCAAAAGAGATTTATCTGCGAATTGGAAACGGGACGAAAATCGATGTTTCAACCGTAGATACCTAAGTTTAGGAACTACCTTCGGGTATGTACCTAAATTAGGAGACTGTTATAATGTAACTAGTTTGACTAGATACATTATCTCCATATCAGCGTTTGACCTGCTGCGGGTGAGCCTTTTTATTCTAGAACACTAAAGTGTTTTATTATATAAAGATGATATTGAGATAAACACATTAGATGTGAATAACAGCATTTATATTTTGAATATAAATAAAATCTCAAATAGATAACATGACAAACAAATAGCTCAAACTGATTTGATCAGAAGAAACTAATTTGTGGCATTGTTGTTTGGGACACAATCTAAAACAAGAATCATATATCCGCACTTTTGAAGAGTGGGTAATAGGACTAATTTGATTCCATTCAAATAAAGTCTATGAATCTAGTTTATTGGGCAAAGTGCCTATAACACATTTACTTGGTAAAAGTGTAATTACCACCGATCTATTATCCATAGTTCATACTGAAGCAAGTGGGCCCATGTCTAGCTAGGCTAGAGGTGGATATGAATATTTCGTGAACTATACGGATGTGGCATCGCGTTATGGTTATGTGTTTCTTTTGAAACACAAATCGGAAACTTTTATAGTTTCAACACGAAATAGACAAATAGATAGACTAAAGTATTAAATAGTCACGGTAAGACTGTAATGGAAAATAATTAGCCAATAAGTTTCTAATATACTTGAAAGAGTATAGTATTCTCTCAAATGAGGACTCATCCCGGAACACGTCAGTTTGACGGTGTGTCCGAACAGAGTAACCAAATTTTTTTGGACATGATAAGGTTAATCATGAGTCGCTCTGAGCTACCATTTCCTTCAACGGATAAGCTTTAAACAGTGCAAGAACTTATTTAGAATAAGGTTCCATAAAATCTGTTTGACAGAGATATGAACGGGAAAGAAACCAGGTTTCTCATTCCGGATAATTTGGGTATGCTAGGCATGTGTTTGGATGATACCAAACTAGAACCCAAATTGGACAAGTGCCAATTGTAGGTTATCCTAGGGATACCATAAGTATTGTACTTATAAATCTCAAAAGAGAACAATTAGATTGTTGCTCACCATGCGGTTTTCCTAAGAGGAATACCGATATGCAGTGGTAAGTGTGAGGATAGTAAAACTCGATGAAAATCGGAGTAATACTATTCAAGGCACCGATTCCTAATGGAACACAAATAGTTCATCAAGGATTAAACTATACCATAATCTTCGAATACACAAGAACCGCGTATGTCGGAGAGAGTCAGAAAACAACCTGAGGTATGGGTTTCTGATCTCACCTCATAAAAATGTCTATCTTATTGAGGTATACCAACTGACTACGTATGAGGAAGTGATACAAGGTATCGACTCCCTAATTATGACAAAGTTTCATGAATCCGAAATGGATTCCATGTATATCAACTTAGTTTGGATACTAGTTGATGTACCATAAGGCATTGTGCCTATTGGTACTGTATAAGTCTTCAAGGAAGACGTACATGGATGGCAACATACCAATGTATTAAGCTAGGCTTTTAACGGAAAGGTATCGTTATCAACATTGTGTTGATTACGATTCAACCTTTTACCTGTTGCCACGGTATATCCATTTGGCTAATGCTTACTATTGCTGCATGTTTCATTTGTGAAATATGTCAGCTTAACTAGAAAATCACTTTCCTGAAAAGGATACCTTTTGGAGGATGTTTACAACATCCTGTCGGTTTTGTCGTACCAAAACTAGCAAACAAGGTTTGTAGGTTGTTCGATCCATGTTTGGATTGAAGCAAACATTAGGTTCTTGGAATAATCTTTTTGATGTAATCATAATGGTTTATGATTTAATTCAAAACGAAAATGATTCTTGTGTATATAAGAGGGTTAGTAGGAGCACACTTTTGGTTTCTATTAAGGTCCCAAGATCAATAATAAGCATGAAATAAGTGTGCGAAAATAACGAGGGAGTTGCAGAATACTCACATCGATCAGTTGAGCGACGCGGAGACGAACAAAAATCTGATTTTCTCCTCTTCACTGGTTCGGCAGTGGCAGTTTTCCATCTCCAAGATTTCGGCTTTTGAGGTCCTTGATCAAGCTCCAAGCTTCGTCAAATGACTCCCGGCTCATGGGTGGACTTCCCTATCACCTTCGCATGTCTCGTAAGTGTTCTAGCACTTGTGATTTTTCCACAAAATCCCACCCTTGCTTCCCTTCACTGTCTCGGCATTATCAGAAACCAGTGAGCAATTTGGCCCCAAGGGCGTGAGATAGAGGAGATGAGAGAAAGAGAGAATTGTGTTTGGTTGTTCCAAATTTGTGTATCTTATACACAAATGTGAATTTCAAATTCATTTGCCATGAATTTGGCTTTCAAAAAGTCAAGCCATAATGGCTCCAACCACCACCATCAACTCACATCAATCAAGTTGTCAAGTCACATCACTCAAAGTGACAAGTGATTTGACGCTTGATGCGACTAATGATTTGACCCTTGATTTGACTTGCGTGCCGCACTCGAATTTGAAATGCGAATGCGCTCGCAAATAATCTCGGTCTCGGGTTCGCTAATTCCAAATTAACGAATTTTCCGTTGCGACGCAATTAAATGATTACGCCTAGCGAAGTCATTATTCACGTCGCTAAAGAATTAATTCTAAATTAATTTGTTTGCCTGAATTAAAATCTAATTTTCATTCTGCGTCGAAATCTAATTTTGATTAATATATCGAATATATTAATTTACCGATTAATTCCAAATTAATCGTTATCTCTCTTTAATTGATATTTTATCCCAGATAAAATATCTCCGTAATTAATCCTAGATTAATTTTCTCTCTCTTCTAATTAATCCAAATTAATTTAGAGTTCGAGTCATACATCATCGGTGAATCTTCGGGAAGTGACCCGTGAGATCCCCAGATATGTTGGTAGTAAATTCGGTCGTCAGACTATCCGAACACGTAAATACCAAGTACTACGTTTTACCGATTTACAAGACAAGGTTGGCCTCTAGCAAAGCGCCATGTCTACCCAATTCTCCGGAAATATCCTTACAGGAATAAAGGATCTATATCAGGCGTATTATACGTAGTATTGTGTATTTCTGTCTAGTATCGGATGATCACGTGCTAGGCCTGGGGATGAAATTGTGTCTGCCCTGTACGAAACACATGTCGGATGTCTGGTAACTAATCTCTCTAATCGGATAAACATGACCTTGTCATTTTATCCCAATGACTGCAGTACTTAAGAGTACTAGTACCGTATCCTACGTGACCATCATCTCCATATGACTGGAGTGACACTTCCATCTTGACATCACACCCAACACACTACGATTCTCAATATACCCAGAATTGGCGTACAAAGAACCTGTTAAAGCTCTGGACGACCGCAACCAAAGTATATTGATTGTTGCAACTATTAGCGGTGCAAGTCTCAGGTTAAGACCAATTACACCTACCCTGATTTCAGACTTCCATAGACACATAGTCATACTACCAATGGAATTCCGATGGGGTCTATCCAGAGCGAAGCTGTTTCCCATACCATCGGTAAAACACAACCTCTTATTACACTTGCATGAGTATCCTATACCCAAATATATGAGAACTACGTCGTTGTGCCCTCATACCGCGCACAAATGTAATACTAGTCTTTTACGTATTTATCGATGTCCAATCTCGATAATACTCTGACTAGGGATATTTAATGATTTATCCTTCGTGGACTGATACTGTCTCATATCATTCTCCGTCCAGGAACAAATCATAGGGACCTCCTATCATTTATACATCTAGGTGATCTAATCACAAAAGATAAGAGTGCAATCTCCTTTGTCGCATAGTTAATTTGTACAACAACACCATGATCTGTACAAATAGTGACGCTATGGGTCATAATTTTCCAACAATCTCCCACTTGGCCTATAGCCAGTCACTCGAGTGTATTACACCCGAACTATGTACGGTTGGCTCAAACTGCTGAGAAAAGACTTTCGTCAACAGATTTGCATGATTATCATCTGATGCGATTTATACGATCATCACATCGCCACGATGTATGATCCGAACGAATTAGATGAATAGTCGAAGTATGTATCTGGATCGTTGATGAGACCATTAATTCTTTAGCCTGTGCTCAAGCCTATCCCAGCTGCTAACAGAATTATATCTAATCTAATTAGATTTAATTATCGACCCAGAAGGCTTCTATTGATGCCTCAGCTGCAGTAATTAACCCGTATTTTTTGTTTATTCGGTAACAGTATATTGCTTGGAAGATTTCCAGCTTACTGTACCGTAATTCAAACTGTATAGTACCATTTGCGACTTATAGTCGTCTTATAGGTTTAGGAAACTTGCTACAGTGATCCCAGTCACTTCAAATTCTCCTTATCCATAGATTAAGACAACATCTTCAGTTCTCTAAGATACTAACGGATGTTCTTAACATCAATCCAGTGACTATCACTTGGATTGGCCTGATTGTGAATCCATATGCTCAAAGCGTATGAGACATCAGGTCGCGTACATTTTTCAATGTACGAGTTCTCGGAGAGTTTTATCGAAAGCCAAGCTTTCACCAATTATTATTATGGGAATATCATTTCCAAGAAATGACATATGTTATCATTATTTTATTGGACAGCCGCTGTCAGTGCACTCCCACTAACCCTCTTATATACACAAGAATCATTTCGTTTTGAATTAAATCATAAACCATTATGATTACATCAAAATGACGATTCTAAGAACCTAATGCTTGCTACAATCCAAACATGGATCGAAATAACCAGCAAACCTTGTTTGCTAGTTTTGGTACGAAAAAATCGTCAGGATGTTGTAAACATCCTCTTAAAGGTTTCCTTTTCAGGAAAGCGATTTTCCCGTTCAGCTGACATATTTCATCTATGAAACATGCAGCATTAGCAAGCATTATCCAAGTGGATTCAAAGTGGCAACAGTTAAAAGGTTGAATCGAAATCAACATAATGTTGATAACGATACCTTTCCACTAAAAGCCTAGCTTTACACATTGGTATGTTGCCATCCATGTACGTCTTCCTTGAAGACTTATATAGTACCATTAGGCACAATGCCTTGTGGTACATCAACTAGTATCCAAGCTTGTTGATATACATGGAATCCATTTCGGATCATATGGCACTTTGCCATAATAGGGAGTCGATACCTTGTATCACTACCTTTTACGTAGTCAGTTGGTATACCTCAAAAGATTGACATCTTTATTAGGTGAGATCAGAAACCCATACCCCAGGTTGTTTTCTGACTCTCTCCGAACTACGTGGTTCTTGTGTATTCGAAGATTAATGGTAATAGTTTCATCCTTGATGAACTATTTGTGTTCCATTAGGATTCGGTGCCTTGAACAGTATTACTCCGATTTTCATCGAGTTTTACTATCCTCCCACTTACCCATGCATATCGTATTCCTCTTAGGAAAACCGCATGGTTAGCAACAATCAAATTGTTTCTCAAGTGAGATGTATAGTTACTATACTTTGGTATCCCTAGGATAACCTACAATTGGCACTTATCCAATTTGGGTTCTAGTTTGGTACCATCCAAACATATGCCTAGCATACCCAAATTATCAGGAGTGAGAAACTCGGTTTCTTTCCTGTTCATATCTAATATGAATTCTGTCTAACAGATTTATATGGAACCTTATTCTAAATAATTTCTTGCACTGTTAATGCTTATCCGTTGAAGGAAATGGTAGCTCAGAGCGACTCATGATTAACCTTATCATGTCCAATAAAATTCGGTTACTCAGTTCGAACACACCGTCAGATTAACGTGTTCCGGGAGGAGTCCTCATTTGAAAAAATACTATACTCTTTCAAGAATAATAGAAACTTATTGCTTAAGTATTTTCCTTTACGGTCTTACCGTGACGGTTTAATACTTTAGCCGGTCTATTTGTCTATTTCGTGTCGAAAATTATAAAAGTTTTCGATTTGTGTTCTTCAAAAGAAACACATAACCATAAAGCGATGCCACATCCGTATAGGTCACCAAACATTCATATTCACATCTAGCCTAACAAGACATGGGCCCACTTGCTTCACTATGAACTAGGGCCAACAGATCAGTGGCACTTGCACTTTTACCAAGTAAATAGTGTTTTAGGCATTTTGCCCTATAAACTAGATTCGTAGACTTTATTTGATTGGGATCAAATCAGTCATAGTATCCACTTTTCAAAAGTGTGGATATACGATTCCTGTTTTATTGTGTCCCAGACAACAATGCCATAAATTAGTTTCTTCCTGATCAAATCAGTTTGAGCCATTTATTTGTGATGTTATGTTTGAGATATTTTATATTCAAAATATAAATACTGTTATTCACATCTAATGTGTTTATCTCAATATCATCTTTATGTAATAAAACACTTTAGTGTTCTAGAATATAAAGGTTCACCCGCAGCGGGTCAAACACTAATATAGAGATAATGTATCTAGTCAAACTAGTTACATTATAACAGTTTCCAAATTTAGGTACACACCCAAAGGGTAGTTCCTAAATTAGGTATCTACGGTTGAGACAGCGACTTTCGTCCCGTTTACAATTCACAGATAAATCTCTATTGAAGTCAGTATCATGTTCAAAACAGATTCTGAACATCAATACATATATTTATGTATCACACGAAGTATTTAAAATCCAATTTCAATACTAGTAGTGAACACAATTTATGAAAATCATCTTTGAAGTCAGATCCTTGCCCGTTCTTCAATTCCTTCATGTCTGCTTTGTCCAAACGGCAGTCACGCTTCCGCGATCCCGTTTGCCACATTTTAGGCAGACATTTTGGGATTTGTCCTTTATCTTCCCAAAAGATCATAATGATTTTGCTTTTGCCCAATTCAACACTCGAGAAGCCTTTGGCCAAGCCTTGGCCTTCTAGAATATCGAAGTAAGGTGCGACTTGCACTACTTGCCTAATTGTAAACTTTGACTTTATCTCTTTGAGAATAGTCATTAACTCTCCAAGAGTTTACTATTGCAATATTATGAAGATCCTTCAATTTCTTTATCATACTGTAAGGATCTAATCCTTAGTTCTGATTCAGAAATTAAGGAGTCTACTGCGACAAGCTTAATGGATTAAGCACTAAAGTTATCATCACATCAATCTTCCAAAGATTATGCTCTACTATTTGCTTAATTTCGGGCTTAGGCTTAATATGTTATTTTATCAAATAAAGTAACTTATTATTTTTCCAAGACCATCCTGAAATTTATTCCCAATTTGAAAATTAAACCATTTAAATACATTTTCCCTAGGATTATGTATTAAACGTCAATCTTTCAATTTTATCTTGATTTTAATAGTCCAACTATTTAATCAACCATTTCGGTACTATTTATTATAATGATTACAATAGTCCAACTATTTAATCAACTATAATTTAATAGATTAAAATCAATTATATTGATTACTATAATCCAATTATAAAATCAACTATAAATGAATAGTTTGAATATAGTCCAACTATTTATTAAAACAACATTTAAATGTTAGTCCAACTAACATTTAATTTATTTGACGAATGATATTTGTTTTGAGCGCGTATGGCAAGTAATTAAACGAATATTGCAAATTTAATTCTTGCCTCCCACTATTTTTCGGCGAGCCTCTAACCCTCTATCGAGTACTCGGGAAACCGTGTTTCCTAGTGGGCTAGGATCCCGTTAAATATCACACAATCTTGACTTTGACCAACAAATTGTATGATAATTAACTAGGTAGATCTCTAAGATCGATTGGATCCAATCCAATTCCTAGATCTGGTAGGGGGACATCCAAGTCCGAAACATATATCTTATATATGCTAATACATCCAATGTATTACCTAACATTTTTCCTCTGAATCAACTAAGCCTTGGCTTTGGCATAACAAACTTAGTGATCCCAGTTAAGCGCGACCCATTGACCATGGAAAGCTTCGTAATCAATGTCGATGGACAAGAAGTGGTCTTGACTTTGGCCAACAAACCACAACTTGGACAAGACACCAATATGGAACAAAGCTCTCGCGATTCAAACACATCCTTGACGGACAAATGCCTTGACTTTGGCCAACAAGCCAATGCCAGTCTCGGATCTTAAGTGAGAATCACTCAATGGAAGGAAAAACGCTTAATATTTTGCGAGGGTTTTTCGTGTACAAATTGGCAACCAATTTATTATCTTTGTTAAGGTCTCATCATCCTACACCCTTAAACATGCATTCTAAACACATAATAAAGCGCGTATAATAAAATAATAATGATATGCGGATGGATACTTTACACATTGATCCTAGATCAAATCTCTCCATTTCTCTCTCCCGCTAGCACAAGTATGTACTTCTACCCGTTACACTACACTTCTAAAGAAACCTCATTTACATTGAGGGGAATAGGTGAGAAGAGAATACGAATAAATGAGAGGTAATAAGGCTGGATACGCAGGTCCAATTTAATAAATCAAATTTATTACAACAATTTCTAAAATTGTCCCACCCATCTAATATCCATCCGATATACATTATTCATGCATCGCAACCATGTATTCACACAAGAATGTTATCAATCAATCTAATCAAATTAATTAATCTGATAATTAGTGATCATCCAATGTTCAAACAACGATTTGATTTTGCTCGAGTCAAACTCGTTTTGCGAATAAGTACTCAAAGTATGAATTCTCGAATTAAATTAAACTACATAATTAAATCCAATTTAATATGCATTCAATCCAATTCGCTATTTAATTCCAAATTAAATACTACATTTTATTTAACGAACCATTACGACTTAAATTCCAAATTTAATCGCTACGGGTCTCAAAGCCCGATTAACGTCCAACGTTAATTTAATTAAAGTCCAATGGGCTTTTAATTAATTTTTTGAGGCGTGGACTTTTGGTCAACTCGGGTCAAACCGAATAACCAAAATCCAATCCGGGAGTTACCCCATAAGCCCATAAATCAATCTTGGCCCATTAGGCCCAATTAAACTTTAAAGGTTCATTAGTCGCATTTGGGCTTTATGGAAGTGGTTTTGGGCCCAATTGGATCCAATCCATTTGGCCTAAACCTAACTTGGTACAACCAAGCCCAATAAGCCCAATAACAACATTTCAAGCCCAATTTCCAAAATTAGCCCAACTCAATTAAATTGCCAAATTCCAAATTCCCAATTTAATTACCTAAAGTGCATTACATAATTAATCACTCAAATTAACATTTCTAAAAAATTAATTTATACAATTAATCATGCTCAATTACAACAAAACATGTCCAAAACATTTCATCAAAAATCAAACCCATATACATGCTTTACAAGTCTCGGCAATTTGGGGATTTTTCGTCCGATTCAGTTTCAATCCAATTTATTCCACAATCGACATTAAATCATATTCCCGAATGATTTCCAACACATCCAATGATCAAAAATCAAAAATCACCAAGACATTTAGGGCTAGTTGTATTCGGCCAACAACAAATTTTGGGCAAAAAATTGATCCAATCCAATTTCATGAAATTGATCCAATCAAACTTCAATTCAACATGTTTTAAGAATACTCAATCATCCAATTCAACCCAAATCATGCTTGAAAACATTTTACCCAAATTTAAGCCCTAAACTTTTTCATGCTCAAACCTTGCTCTAGATGCCATTGTTGGTTTATTAAGGTCCCAAGATGAATAATAAGCATGAATAAGTGTGCGAATACAATAAGGGAGTTGCGGGAATACCACATCGATCTGGTTTGTTGAGCGACGCGGAGGAGAAAACAAAAATACTAATTTTCCTCTTCACTGGTTTGGAAGTGGCAGTTTTCATTCTCCAAAGATTTCGATTTTGAGGGTCATTGATCAGCACCAAGCTTCGTCAAATGAATTCGGCTCATGGGTGGACTTACCTATCACCTTCGCATGTCTCGTAAGTGTTGCTAGAATTGTGATTTTGCCACAAATCCAACCTCTTGCTTCCCTTCACTGTCTCGGCATTATCAGAAACTAGTGAGCAATTTGGCTCAAGGGCGTGAGAGAGAGGAGATAAGAGAAAGAGAGAATTGTGTTTGGTTGTCCAATTTGTGTAATTATTACACAAATTGAATTTTCAAATTCATTGCCATGAATTTGGCTTTCAAAAAGTCAAGCCATAATGGCCCAACCACCAACATCAACATCATCATAACAATTGTCAAGTGACATCACCAAGTGACAGTGATTTGACGCTGATGCGACTAATGATTTGACGCTTGATTGACTTGCGTGCCGCACTCGAATTTGAAAAAATGGAAGCGCTAGTAAATAATCTCGGGCTCGGGTTCGCTTAATTCCAAATTAACGAATTTTCCGTTGCCACACGCAATTTAAATGATACGCATAGCGAAGTCACTATTCATGTCGCTAACGAATTAATTCTAAATTAATTTTCGCCCGAATTAAAATTAATTTTTAATTCCGCGTCGAAATTTCAATTTGTTTAATATATCGAAATATTAATTTACGATTAATTCCAAATTAATGTTCTCTCTTTAATTGATATTTTATCCCAGAGAAAATATCTATTGTATTAATCCCAGATTAATTTTCTCTCTCTTCTAATAATCCCAGATAAGTTAGAGTGCGGTAATACGTCATCCGGTGAATTATTCGGAAGCGACCATGAATCCCCGGATTATGTTGGCAGTAGTAAATTCGGTCGCGGGATATCCGACCACGTAAGTTGCTAAGTACAATGTTAACGATTTTACAAGACCAGGTTGGCCTCTAGCAAAGCGCCATGCCTACCCAACCTCCGGAAATTGTTGGTTTCTATAATATGTCCCAAACAAAGATTAAGCATGTGAAATACTATAAAGAATATATATTAAACATGAAGTATGGCGGAATCATACTTACAATGCCTTGTGATGAAGTAGAAGATCAAATGGTAGAAGCTCCAAGTGGTGGAGGATTCGGCCAAGAGGAGGAAGAAGACTTGAAGCTCCAAGCTTTGTATTCCAAGCTCTTTGATGGTTTCCCTATCACCTCTTTTGATCCCTTGCTTGTGCTAGCAAAAATGGAGAAGTGGAAGATCAAATCTTCCTTGCCCTTGTCAATGGTGTTCACGGCAATTTGAGAGAGAAGAGAGAGTTTTGTGTGAAATGTCTTGATTAATTATCTTTGTATTACCAAAAATCAATTTATATTTATGTTATAATTATTAAATTAATAATAAATCTATGACATAAACCATGCAATGGCTTAGAGTGTCAAACACTCAAACTCCATGCAATGCCTTTGAGTGAAATGCACACTATCACCATGCAATGCCTTAGAGTGTTTTGTACACTATAACATGCAATGCCATATCAATGACAGTGTCATGTGGGCCCCACACGTTTCCCAATGAAAGTGGGCCCACGTCCACTCACGCGTTCGGGTTCGATATTTCCGAAATACCGAGCTAGCGTCGCGACGTTAATTAAATCGGATTTAAATAAATAATCGCTCCTAGCGAAATATTATTTACGTCGCTTACGAATTAATTCTAAATTAACTCGTACGCCCGAATTAAAATCTAATTTTAATTTCGCGTCGAAATCGAATTTCGATTATTATATCGAATATAATAATTATATCGATTAATTCCAAATTAACCGTTCTCTCTCTCTAAATAAGGCACTTTATCCGAGATAAAGTTTCTCCGCAATTAATCCAAGATTAATTAAGTTCGAATCAAATATCATAGGTGAATCTTCAGGAAGCGACCCAAGAGATCTCCGGATATTTTGGCAGTAAATACGGTCGTCGGATAATCCGAACACGTACGTACCTCGTACTACGTCTTTACCGATTTACAAGACAAGGTTGGCTTCTAGCAAAGCGCCATGCCTACCCAATTCTCCAGAAATATTCTTATAGGAATATAAGATCTGTATCAGGCGTAGTATACCGTAGTATTGCGTACATCGATCCAGTATCGGATGGTCACATGCTAGGCCTGGGGCTGGAGATGTGTCTGCCCCGTACGAAACATATATCGGACATCAAGCAACTAGTCTCTTTAAATCGGACAATCCTGACCTTGTCATATTGTCCCGACGGTTGCAACCTTTTATAGAGTACTAGTTCTGTGCCCTGCGTGATCATCACCTCCATATGTCTGAAGCGATACTTCCATCTTGACATACATCCAGTACACTACGATTCTCGATAAACCCAGAAGAGGTGTACACAGAACCGGTTAAGGTCCCCAACACCAAAACTAAAGTTTACCGATTGTCGCAAGTACTAGCGATGTAAGTCTCAGGTTAAGACCATATACACCTACCCTGATGCGGCCTCCCATAGACACGCAGACATACTACCAATGGGATTCCGCGGGGTCTATCCAGAGCGAAGCTGTTTTCCGTACCATCGGTAAACACAACCTCCTATCGCACTTGCATAAGTATCCAATACTTAAATATATGAGAACTATGCCGTCGTGCCCTCACAACGTGCACAAGCGCAATACTAGTCTATTCCGCATTATCGATGTCCAGTCTCGATAATACTACGACTAGGGATATTTAATGATTAAACCTTGGGGACTGATACTGTCTCATATCATTCTCAGTCCAGGTACTAATCATATGGACTTTCGCCATTTATAAGTCAAAGTAAATAATATTACAAAACGGCAAAAGGCAATTTCATTATCACATAGTTAATTTTGTACAATAATACAATATCATTTACAAACAGTGACGCTATGGGACATAATGTCTAACAATCTCCCACTTGGCCTATAGCCAGTCACTCAAGCATCTAATACCCGAACATGTATGTGTCGTTCAAAAACTTGCTGTAGAACAGCTTTCGTCAGCGGATCTGCAATTTGTCATCTGATGTGACCTTCTCGACTTTTACATCGCCACGATGTATAATCTCCCGAATCAGATGGTAACGTCGAAGAACATGCTTGGACCGTTGATGAGACCTTGGTTCCTTAGCCTGTGCTATAGCCCCGTTATTGTCACAATACAATGGAACGGGCTCAGCTGCTAACGGAACTACTCCTAATCCGATTAGGAACTTTCGGATCCAAACTGCCTCCTTTGCTGCTTCAGATGCAGCGATGTACTCCGCTTCTGTTGTTGAATCGGCAACAGTATCTTGCTTGGAAGATTTCCAGCTCACTGCTCCGTTATTCAAACAAAAAATGTACCCGGATTGGACTTGTAGTCATCCTTGTCGGTTTGGAAACTTGCATCGGTATACCCAGATACCGCAAGTTCTCCACCTCCATAAATTAAGAAAGCATCCTTAGTTCGTTTAAGATACTTAAGGATATTCTTAACTGCTATCCAGTGACCTTCACCTGGATCGGCTGATAGCGACTGCACATGCTCAAAGCATATGAGACATCAGGTCGTGTACATATCATGGCATACATGATCGATCCGACTGCCGAGGCGAACGGTATCCGACTCATGTGGTCTCTCTCTTCCTGAGTCTTAGGACACATGTCCTTAGACAGAGAGGTACCTCGTACCATTGGAACCAATCCCCTCTTGGATTGTTCCATGTTGAATCTCTTCAACACTTTATCAATGTATGTACTCTGGGAGAGTCCAAGCAGCTTTCTAGATCTATCCCTGTAGATCTTTATTCCAAGAATAAAGGCTGCTTCTCCCAGATCTTTCATGGAGAATTTTAATGAAAGCCAAGCTTTCACCGACGTTAGCATGGGAATGTCATTGCCTATAAGCAATACGTCGTCGACATAAAGGACAATAAAAGTAAGTGCTCTCCCACTAACCTTCTTGTATACACAAGGGTCATCTGCGTTTTGCACGAAATCATATTCCTTTATGATCTCATCAAAACGCTGATTCCATGACCGTGATGCTTGCTTCAATCCATAAATGGATCGATTTAACTTACAACCTTGTTTGCAAGTCTAGGTACGATAAAACCGTCAGGCTGTTGCATATAAAACATCCTCCAAAAGGTTTCCGTTAAGGAAAGCGGTTTTAACGTCCATCTGCCATATCTCGAAGTCGAAATATGCAGCTATTGCAAGCATTATCCGAATGGATTTAATCATGGCAACGGGTGAGAAGGTTTCGTCATAATCAATACCATATTGTTGACGATACCCCTTCGCTACAAGCCTAGCCTTGTACGTTTGTACGTTGCCATCCATGTCGGTCTTCTTCTTGAAGATCCATCTGCATCCAATAGGCTTTACGCCTTCTGGTGCATCAACCAGTGTCCAAACTTGGTTGGCGTACATGGAATCCATCTCGGACTTCATGGCTCTTGCCATAAAGCGGAATCGATATTTTTGTATCGCTTCCTCATACGTAGCCGGCTCATTATCCTCAATAAGATTAATATCTATATGAGGTGAGATCAGGAACCCATACCTCTCAGGTACTGTTCTGACTCTCTCCGACCTACGCGGTCCTTGTGTATGTGAAGTTTGTGGTACAGACTCATCCCGGACGGTCTGTTCTTGTTCCGTCGTTGATTCATTGCCAGGAACAGTATCACCACGATCTTCATCGAGTTCTACTTTCCTCCCACTTACCACTGCATTTAGGAATTCCTTCTCAAGGAAAACCGCATGTAGAGCAACAAATACTTTGTTCTCTTGTGGGTAATAGAAGTAATATCCTTTGGTTTCCCTAGGATATCCAACGAAAAGGCATTTATCAGATTTGGGTTCAAGTTTGGTACCTTCCAAACGTTTACATATGCCCCGCATCCCCAAATCTTCAGGAAAGAGAAACCTGGTTTCCTTCCTGTCCATATCTCATATGGAGTCTGTTCAACAGACTTCGACGGTACCTTATTCAAAATAAGTATAGCACTGTTTAATGCGTATCCCCAGAAGGATATTGGTAGCTCAGTGCGACTCATCATTGACCTCACCATGTCCAACAAGGTGCGGTTTCTCCGTTCGGACACACCGTTTAATTGCGGTGTTCCAGGAGGAGTCCACTGTGAAAGAATACCATATTCTTTCAAGTAATCTTGAAACTCATAACTTAAGTATTCGCCACCACGGTCTGACCGTAATGTCTTAATACTCTTCCCTGTTTGTTTCTCCACTTCGTGTCGAAACTCTTTGAATTTCTCAAAAGTTTCCGACTTGTGTCTCATAAGATACACATAACCGTAACGAGATGCATCATCTGTAAAGGTTACGAAGTAGTGAAATCCACCTCTAGCCTGGCTAGACATGGGCCCGCATACGTCAGTATGAACGAGAGCTAACAGTTCTGTGGCACGTTCACCTTTACCGCTAAAAGGTGATTTAGGCATTTTGCCTAAAAGACAAGATTCGCAGACGTCATATGAATTGGGATCAAATTCGTCCAAGTACCCACTCTTTGAAAGTGTGGATATGCGAGTCTTGTTGATGTGTCCCAGACGACAATGCCACATATAAGCTTCATCTTTTAGATTACTCCTTTTGAGCCTTTTGTTGTCATTTTAGGAGATTCATTATATTCAAAATATAAAGACCGTTATTTGCAACAGCTGTGGCAAATTTCTGTATCATTTTTATATAAATAACACCCTGTGTTCCTGAATACAAAAGTGTAACCCTGCTGGGTTAACAAAGATACAGATATATATTCCTAGTTAAACTAGGCACAAAATAACAGTTCAAAAGTTTAAGTTCATGCCCTGAGGGCAGTACTAAAACAAAAGTCCCTACGGCAAAAACAGCAACTGGTGTTCCGTTTCCGACCCGTAGATCCATCTCCCCTGATGCCAGCACCCTGCTATCATGCAGATCCTGCACATCAGTACAAATATGAGCACCCACAACCAGAATCAAAAATCCAATTTTTAAAACTAGAAGTATTCATATTTATCTCAATAACAAACATACCAGAGGCAATGGCCTTGCCAGCCTTGATATCCTCCCTCTGCACAATGCTCATTCGGCAGTCACGTTTCCAGTGACCCCTCTTGCCGCAGTTGAGGCAGATGTCGCGAGATTTGTCCTTTGGCTTCCTAGAAGCCACTGTCAACTTGCCTTTACCCTTCTTCTTGAACTTCTTCTTCCTTGCACCTCCAATTGCCTTGGGGCCACCCTTTGGCGCATGAGAGGTCAATGCAAAATGCGCCTCGCGCTTGCTCCCCTTTAGGAGTTCCCTTTCGGACTCCTTCAGCACAGACAACAACTCTCCAAGAGTGTCGTCAGTATCCATCAACTTGTAGTTGACTATGATTTGTTTCCAAGTATCAGGAAGTGACTGCAAGATCATATCTATAGTCAGATCAGCCTCCAAGACTATTCCCATATTGGCCAACTCATCAATATCGGCAATCATTTGAGCCCCATGGGCTTCAACTGATGCGCCATCTGTCATCCGGGAGCGGAAGAGTTTCCTTACTAGCTCGTACCTCTTCATCCGCTTATTGGTGCGGTGAAGATCACGCAATCTTGCCATCATGTTATAGGGATCCAAGTCCCTATTCTGGCGTCTGAAATGCTGAGTCATTGCAGCTAGCATAACTGACTGAGCTTGGTCACAATCATCACTATGAGTTTTCCATAACTCTAGCTCCAGTGGCTCAGTGGGTTTAGGCGGGAGGGAGAGGTCTCTGAATAGTATACAGTATCCTCTCAGCCCCAAGCACTATCTTGAGGTTCATTTCCCAGTCGGCAAAGTTTGTCCCTTTGAAGACATTATCGCCCATGATTATGTCGCGGATATTACCTTTGCCAGTCATCTTGACAACTATAGTCCAACTATAAAGTCAACGATGTTATGGGTACAGTCAAACTGTTACATATAAAAATAACAATATATTAGTCCAACTAATTATTTAAAATATTGACGAAATAATTTTGAAAGACGCGTAAGGCTAAATATCTGAATGAAATTGCAAATTCAATAATAGCCTCCCACTATTTTCTTCAAGTTTCTAACCCTCTGTAGAAACTCGGGAAATCTAATTTCCTAGTGGGCTAGGATCCCGTTAAATAACACACAACCTTGACTTTGGCCAACAAGTTGTATGATATTTAATAGGTAGATCTCGAAGATCAATTGGATCCCATCCAATTCCTAGATCCGGGTAGGTGGACATCCAAGTCCGAAACATATATATCTAATACATATGTCAATGTATCTAATACATTTTCCTAACCATTTCCTCTGAATCAACTAAGCCTTGGCTTTGGCCACAACAAACCTAATGATTCCAGTTAAGCGGGACCCATTGACAAGGAAAATTTCGTAATCAATGTCGATGGACAAGAAGTGATCTTGACTTTGGCAAAACAAATCACAACTTGGACAGGACACCGATGTGGAACAAAACTCTCATGATTCAAACACATCCTCAATTGACAAAGGTCTTGACTTTGGCCAACAAACCAATGCCAATTTCGGATCTTGAGAAAGAATCATTCAACGGAAGGAAAATCGCTTAATATTGTTTGAGGGATTTTGCGTAATTGGCAACCAATTAATTTATCTTGTTAGGTCTCATCATCATACACCCTTAAGCATGCTTCTAAAACATCATAAAGCGCGTAAAGTAAAATAATAGTGATATGCGGATGGATATATAAACAACTTGTTCCTAGAACAAATCACTCCTTTCCTCTCCCCGTTAGCACTTTCTACTTCTACCCAATTACATAATACAATAAGAGAAACCTCATTTACATTGAGGGGAATTAGGTGAGAAGAGAATACAAAGAGATAAAGAGATAAGGCTGGACACGCAGGTCCAATTTATAAATTCCAAATTTACAATAATTTCTAAAAATTACCCTTTCCCTTCTAATATCCATCCGATATACACTATTCATTCATCACATACATATATATTCAAACAAGACATGCTTTTACAACCAATCTAATCCAATTAATTAGTCTTTGTTAAAGTGATCATCCAATGTTCAAACAACGGTTTGATTTTGCGCGAGTCCAACTCGATTGAGAATAAGTACACAAGGTACGAATTCGCGAATTATATCGAACTACTTATTAAATCTTATTTAATTCGTATTCAATACTAATTCAATTATTTAATTCAAATTAAATGTTTACACTTTAATGTGCTTTTAAGACTTAGATTCTAAATCCAATTCTATTGGGTCTCAAAGCCCAACTAACATCCAATGTTTAATTTAATTCGAGTCAAATGGGCTTTCAATTGATTTATTAAGGCTTGGGCTTTGGTCAATGTGGGTCATACCCAATTACCAAGCCCAAATAAGGAATCACCCTTAAGTGCCATAAAACCAATTTCAAGCCCATAAGGCCCAATTAAATTATTAAAGCCCATTATATTATATTTGGACTTAATGGAGTGATTTAGGCCCAAATTGGATCCAATCCATTTGGCCCAAATCTACTGGTCCAACCAAGCCCATTATGCCCAAATACAATATTAAAAGCCCAATTAACCAATTAAGCCCATTAATTAAATTTTAATATTCCAAACATTAAAATCCAATTAATTAAAGTGTAATATCAAGATTAACATATTAAACCAAATATTCCAATAATACCCATTTAATTTATTAATCATGTATGTTCAAAATAAATGTCCAACATTAATTTTAACAAAAAATCAACTCCATTACATGTCTTGTGTATTCGGCCAAGGTGAGTTTTTGTGTATCGATTTGTATTTCAATCCGATTGAATTACTAATCTACGTCCCATACACGTTCTAAGTCATCCAATGATCTTATACACAAAAAAATATCAAACCACTCCAAGTAGTAATACATTCGGCCAAGGCATGGATTTGGGGAAAAATCATCCAATGCATTTTTCATGAAATTGATTCCATATAACATCATGTTATACACATGCAAGCATACTTATTAATCAAATTTCATAAGAACATGCTTATATCAATTTCATCATGCCATTCGGCCAAGGTGAATATATTGGGGAAAAATCATCCAATGCATTTTTCATAAAATTGATTCCATGTATATCATTCTATATACATGCAAGCATACTTATTCATCAAATTTCACAAAGAACATGCTTCAATCAATTATCACACCCATTCGGCCAAGGTAGAAATTTTGGGGAAAAATCATCCAATGCATTTTTCATAAAATTGATTTCATATAATGTCATTTAACATACATATAAGCATACTCATTCATCAAATTCACAAGAACATGCTTCAATCAATTTTACCCAAATTTTAACCTAAAGTATTTCATGCTTAAACCTAGCTCAATGATACCATTGTTGGTTTCTATAATATGTCCCAACAAAGATTAAGCATGTGAAATACTATAAAGAATATATATTAAACATGAAGTATGGCGGGATCATACTTACAATGCCTTGTGATGAAGTAGAGATCAAATGGTAGAAGCTCCAAGTGGTGGAGGATTCGGCCAAGAGGAGGAAGAAGACTTGAAGCTCCAAGCTTTTGTATTCCAAGCTCTTTGATGGTTTCCCTATCACCTCTTTTGATCCCTTGCTGTGTAGCAAAAATGGAGAAGTGGAAGATCAAATCTTCTTGCCCTTGACAATGGTGTTCTCGGCATTTGAGAGAGAGAAGAGTTTTGTGAAATGTCTTGATTAATTAATCTTTGTATTACCAAAAATCAATTTATATTTATGTTATAATTTATTAAATTAATAATAAATCTATGACATAAACCATGCAATGGCTTAGAGTGTCAAACACTAACTCCATGCAATGCCTTTGAGTGAAATGCACACTATCACCATGCAATGCCTTAGAGTGTTTGTACACTATTAACATGCGCAATGCATATAATGACAAGTGTCATGTGGGCCCCACACGTTTCCCAATGAAAGTGGGCCCACGTCCACTCACGCGTTCGGGTTCGATATTTCCGAAATACCGAGCTAGCGTCGCGACGTTAATTAAATCGGATTTAAATAAATAATCGCTCCTAGCGAAATTATTATTTACGTCGCTTACGAATTAATTCTAAATTAACTCGTACGCCCGAATTAAAATCTAATTTTAATTTCGCGTCGAAATCGAATTTCGATTATTATATCGAATATAATAATTATACGATTAATTCCAAATTAATCGTTCTCTCTCTCTAAATAAGGCACTTTATCCGAGATAAAGTTTCTCCGCAATTAATCCAAGATTAATTAAGTTCGAATCAAATATCATAGGTGAATCTTCAGGAAGCGACCCAAGAGATCTCCGGATATTTGGGCAGTAAATACGGTCGTCGGATAATCCGAACACGTACGTACCTCGTACTACGTCTTTACCGATTTACAAGACAAGGTTGGCTTCTAGCAAAGCGCCATGCCTACCCAATTCTCCAGAAATATTCTTATAGGAATATAAGATCTGTATCAGGCGTAGTATACCGTAGTATTGCGTACATCGATCCAGTATCGGATGGATCATGGTTTAGGCTAGGCCTGGGGCTGGAGATGTGTCTGCCCCGTACGAAACATATATCGGACATCAAGCAACAGTCTCTTTAAATCGGACAATCCTGACCTTGTCATATTGTCCCGACGGTTGCAACCTTTTATAGAGTACTAGTTCTGTGCCCTGCGTGATCATCACCTCCATATGTCTGAAGCGATACTTCCATCTTGACATTCACATCCAGTACACTACGATTCTCGATAAACCCAGAAGAGGTGTACACAGAACCGGTTAAGGTCCCCAACCACCAAAACTAAAGTTTACCGATTGTCGCAAGTACTAGCGATGTAAGTCTCAGGTTAAGACCATATACACCTACCCTGATGCGGCCTCCCATAGACACGCAGACATACTACCAATGGGATTCCGCGGGGTCTATCCAGAGCGAAGCTGTTTTCCGTACCATCGGTTAAAACGCAACCTCCTATCGCACTTGCATAAGTATCCAATACTTAAATATATGAGAACTATGCCGTCGTGCCCTCACAACGTGCACAAGCGCAATACTAGTCTATTCCGCATTATCGATGTCAGTCTCGATAATACTACGACTAGGGATATTTAATGATTAAACCTTTGGGGACTGATATTTGTCTCATATCATTCTCAGTCCAGGTACTAATCATATGGACTTTCGCCATTTATAAGTCAAAGTAAATAATATTACAAACGGAAAAGGCAATTTCATATCACATAGTTAATTTGTACAATAATACAATATCATTTACAAACAGTGACGCTATGGGACATAATGTCTAACAGAAATATCTTTACAGGAATAAAAGATCTATCAGGCGTAGTATACGTAGTATTGGTATTTATGTCAGTATCGGATGATCACGTGCTAGGCCTGGGGATGGAATTGTGTCTGCCCCGAAGAAGCACATGTCGGATGTCTGGTAACTAGTCTCTATAATCGAATGACACAGACTTGTCATTTATCCTGATGACTTGACAGCAGTACTAAGAAAACTTGCTTACCGTATCCTACGTGACCATATCTCCATTCGGACTGGAGTGACAACTTTCCGTCTTGATTCACACACCACCACACTACGATTCTCAATATACCCAGAATTGGCGTCACAGAACTTGTTAAAGCTCTGGACGACCGCAACCAAAGTATATTAATTGTCGCAACTCTAGCGGTGCAAGTCTCAGTTAAGACCAAATACACCTCCTGATTTCGGACTTCCATAGACATATAGTCATACTACCAATGGAAGCCGATGGGGTCTATTCTAGAGCGAAGCGTTTCCCGTAGTATGTGTTAGTCTTATGATATTGTCTATGGAGTCGAAATCAGGGTAGGTGTATTTGGTATTAACTGAGAGACTTGCACCGCTAATACTTGCGAAAATCAATATACTTTGGTTTTGCGGTCGTCAGGGCTTTAACAGGTTCTGTGTAACGCCAATGCTGGGTATATTGAGAATAGTAGTGTGTGGGGTGGATGTCAAGACGGAAGTGTCACTCCAGTCATATGGAGATGATGGTCACGTAGGATACGGGTACTACTACTCTTAAGTACTGCAGTCATCGGGGGATAAAATGATAAGGTCATTGTTTATCCGATTATAGAGACTAGTTACCAGACATCCGACATGTGCTTCGTACCGGGCAGACACAATTCCAGCCCCAGGCCTAGCACGTGATCATCCGATACTGAACAGAAATGCGCAATACTACGTATACTACACCTGATATAGATCCTTTATTCCTGTAATGATATTTCTGGAGAATTGGGTAGGCATGGCGCTTTGCTAGAAGCCAAACTTGTCTTGTAAATCGGTATAAACGTAGTACGAGGTACTTACATGTTCGGATAGTCCGATGACCGAATTTACTGCCAACATATCCGGGGATCTCATGGGTCGCTTCCCAAAGATTCACCGATGACGTATGACTCGCACTTTTATTAATCTGGGATTAATTAATGATGAAAGAGAAAATTAATCTGGGATTAATAGCGGAGATATTTTATCTGGGATAAAATATCAATTAAAGAGAGATAACAATTAATTTGGAATTAATCGATAAATTAATATATTCGATATATTAAATGAAATTGGATTTCGATGTGGAATTAAAATTAGATTTTAATTCGACGTGAATAGTGAAATCGCTAGGCGTAATCATTTAATTGCGTCGCAACGGAAAATTCATTAATTTAGAATTAGCGAACCCGAGCTCGGGATTGTTTGCGAGCGCATTCGCATTTCAAATTCGAGTGCGTCATGCAAGTCAAATCAAGCGTCAAATCATTAGTCACATCAAATGTCACTTTGAGTGATGTGACAAGTTTTCACTTGATTGAGTGATGTGAGTTGATGGAGGTTGGTGTGGCTTTTAATTGTTTGACTTTTAAAGCCAAATTTTTAGTAAATCATTTATTGATTTTTGAAAAAAAAATTTGTGTATTAGATACACAAATACACAAAACAACACCATTCCACTCTCTCTCTATTCTCACGAAATTGGAGCCAAAAGTTGCTCATCTCTCTCACGCCATTTCTTCTTCTATTTTGCTGGGCATAACCGAAAATGGTGGGAAGTAAAGTGTGATTTTGTTGCAAAATCAAGAGTGCTAGCACACTCCGGGATCATGCGAAGGTGATAGGGAAGTCCACCCATGAGCTTGGAACTGTTTGACGAAGCTTGGAGCTTGACGAAGGAGCTCAAAAACCATCCATGGAGGATGCCAAAATAGCAGCTCACTTCCGAGGAACAGAGGGCATAATTTCAGTTTTGTTCATCTCTGCGTCGCTCAACTGATCGATGTGAGTATTCCGCAACTTCGTTGATTTGTATTCGCACATATTTCATGCTTGTTTATTGACCTTTGGGACCTTAGTAAACTCCAACAGGACCGATTTAACTTGCAAACCTTGTTTGCATGTTTAGGCACGATAAAACCGTCAGGCTGTTGCATATAAACATCCTCCAACAGGTTTCCGTTAAGGAAAGCGGTTTTGACGTCCATCTGCCATATCTCGTAATCAAAATATGCAGCAATAGCAAGCATTATCCGAATGGACTTAATCATGGCAACGGGTGAGAAAGTTTCATTGTAATCGACACCATATCATTGACGATACCCCTTCGCTACAAGCCTAGCTTTGTACGTTTGTACGTTGCCATCCATGCCGGTCTTCCTCTTGAAGATCCATTTGTAACCAATAGACTTTACGCCTTCTAGTGCATCAACAAGTATCCAAACTTGGCTGGTATACATGGAATCAATTTTGGAATTCATGGCATCTTTCCATAAACCGGAGTCGATACCTTGTATCGCTTCCTCATACGTAGCCAGCTCGTCTTCTTCAATAAGATTAATATCCACATAAGGTGAGATCCGAAACCCATACCTCTCAGGTTGTTTTCTGACTCTCTCCGACCTACGCTGTCCTTGTGTATTCGAAGATTGTGGTACAGTCTCATCCCTGATGGACTGTTAATGTTCCGTTGAGGATTCTATGCCAGGAACAGTATCACTCTGAATTTCATCGAGTTCTACTTTCCTCCCACTTATCACTGCATTTAGGAATTCATTCTCAAGGAAAACCGCATAAAGAGAACCAAAACATTTGTTCTCTCGTGGGTGATAGAAGTAATATCCTTTGGTTTCCCTAGGATATCCTACAAATAGGTATTTATCCGATTTGGGTTCTAGTTTGGTACCTTCCAAACGTTTGACGTAAGCCCAGCAACCCCAAATCTTCAGGAATGAGAAACCCGGTTTCTTTCCTGTCCATATCTCATACGGAGTCTATTGAACAGACTTTGACTGAACCTTATTCAAAATAAGTATTACACTGTTTAATGTATATCCCCAGAAGGAAATAAGTAGCTCAGTGCGACTCATCATAAACCTTACCATGTCTAACAAGGTTCGGTTTCTCCGTTCGGACACACCGTTTAATTGCGGTGTTTCGGGAGGAGTCCACTGTGAAAGAATACCATATTCTTTCAAGTAGTCAAGAAACTCATTGCTCAAGTTTTCGCCACCACGGTCCGACCACAATGTCTTAATACTTTTACCGGTCTGTTTTTCAACTTCGTGTCGAAACTCTTTGAATTTATCAAAAGTTTCCGACTTGTGTCTCATAAGATACACATAACTATAACGTGATGCATAATCCGTAAAGGTTACGAAGTATTCATATCCACCTCTAGCCTGGCTAGACATGGGCCCACAAACGTCACTATGAACAAGGACTAACAGTTTGGTGGCACGTACATCTTTACCGTTAAAAGGTGATTTAGGCATTTTGCCTAATAAGCAAGATTCGCATACGTCATATGAATTTGGATCAAATCCGTCCAAGTACCCACTCTTCGAAAGTGTGGATATGCGAGTCTTGTTTATGTGTCCCAGACGACAATGCCATATATAAGTTTCATCTTTATGACTTACTTTAAGCCTTTTGTTTGTTACATTTTGAGATTGGTTTATATTCAAAATATAAAGACCATTATTTACAACAGCAGTGCAAATTTCTATATCATTTTTATACATAAAACACCCAGTGATTCTAAATACAAAAGTGTACCCACATTGGGCTAACATAGATACATAAATAATATTCCTAGTCAAACTAGGTACATAATAACAGTCTGTAAGTTCAAGTACATGCCCCGAGGGCAGTTCTAAAACAAAAATGCCAACGGCTAAAATGGCGACTGGTGTCCCATTACCAACACGGAGGTCAATTTCTCCTGAAGCCAGTCTCCTACTAATCCGCAGATCCTGCACATCAGTAAAAATGTGAGTACCACAACCAGAATCAAAAATCCAATTTTTAAAACTAGAAGTAGTCATGTTTATTTCTATAACAAACATTCCTAAGGCCGATGCCTTGCCCGCCTTGATTTCCTTCCTGGGTGCCTTGTACTCGCGGCAGTCACGCTTCCAGTGACCCCGTTATCCGCACTGAAGACAAACATCTTGGGATTTGTCCTTGGGCTTCCCAGAAGCCTTTGACGATTTGGCCTTGCCCTTCTTCTTCTTCTTCTTGATACCTCCAGTCGCCTTAGGCGAAGCCCTCGGAGTCCGAGATGTAGAAGAGAAGTGCGCCTCGCGCTTCTTGCCCTTAAAAAGTTCATTTTCTGCCTCTCGCAGCGTGGACATCAGCTCTCCAAGAGTCTGCTCTTGGTTCATCATATTGTAGTTCATGATGAACCCACTCCAAGTGTCAGGGAGAGACTGCAAGATCAAATATATAGAGGTCTCTATCTCAAAGACAATCCCCATTTGTCCAAGCTGCTCGATATCAGCAATCATCTGTGTCACATGGTGTTCAACAGATGTACCCTCCGACATCCAAGCACGAAAGAGCTTCTTCTGTAACTTATATCTTTGAGATTTAAGATTAGATCGGTGTAGATCATTCAACTTCGCCAACATGTTATAGGGATCTGATACCTTATTCTGTCGATGAAATTGCTTAGTCATAGCAGCAAGCATAATAGATTGTGCAGTTGTGTTTTCATCGCTATGAGTCTTCCAAAGCTCTAGCTCGACCAACTGATCAGATATGGGCTTAGGCCCAATAGGTCTCTTTATAGTATATAGCAGCCTCTCAGATCCAAGGACTATCCTTATATTCATTTCCCAATCGGGAAAGTTAGTGCCGTTAAAGACATTATCGCCCATGATGATGTCCCATACACTGTTCTTTCCAGTCATTTTAATTGCGATTGTCTAACTTTCTAATTAACAATGTAAGGGTACAATCTAACTGTTACAAGAAAAATAACATAATATTAGTCCAACTAATAAAATAATTTTGACGAAATAATTTTGAAAGCGTGTAAAGCTAAGTATTTAAACGAAATAGCAAATTCAATACTAGCCTCCCACTATTTTTCGGCGAGCCTCTAACCCTCTGTGGAGTACCAGGGAAACCTAGTTTCCTAGTGGGCTAGGATCCCGTTAAATAAAACACAACCTTGACTTTGGCCAACAAGCTGTATGATATTTAACTAGGTAGATCTCGAAGATCAATTGGATCTCATCCAATTCCTAGATCCGGTAGGTGGACCTCCAAGTCCGAAACATATATACAATATATATGCCAATATATCTAATATATTTTCCTAACCTTTTCCTCTCAATCAACTAAGCCTTTCCTTTGGCACAACAAGCTTAATGATTCCAATTAAGCGGGACCCATTGACCTTGGAAAGCTTCGTAATCAATGTCGATGGACAAGAAGTGATATTGACTTTGGCCAACAAATCACAACTTAGACAAGACACCGATATGTAACAAAGCTTTCATGATTCAAACACATCTGCAATTGACAAAGGTCTTGACTTTGGCCAACAAACCAATGCCAATCTTGGATCTTGAATAAGAATCACTCAATGGAAGGAAACTCGCTTAATATGTTTTGAGTGGTTTTTTTTTTGCGCGTAAATTGGCAACCAATTTATTATCTTTGTTAGGTCTCATCATACACCCTTAAGCATGCATTCTAAAAGCATAATAAGGCGCGGAAATTAAATTAATAACGATGTGCGGATGGATATTTAACAAATTATTCCTAGAACAAATCACTCTTTTTCCTCTCCCCGGCTAGCACTATTCTACTTCTACCCAATTTCATAATACAATAATAGAAACCTCATTAACATTGAGGGGAATTAGGTGAGAAGAGAATACAAAGAATCAATAAAGAGAGAAGGCTGGACACGCAGGTCCAATTTATAAATTCTAAATTTACAACAATTTCTAAAATTGGCCTTTCCCTTCTAATATCCATCCGATATACGCTATTCATTCATCAAATCCATGTATTCATTCATAGCAAGTTATTCAATCAATCTAATCAAATTAATTAATCTTTGAATATTAGTGATCATCCAATGTTCAAACAATGATTTGATTTGCGCGAGTCCAACTCGATTGTGAATAAGTACTGGAAGTACGAATTCTTGAATTATATCGAACTACTCTTTAAATCTAATTTAATTCGTATTCAATACTAATTCATTTATTTAATTCCAAATTAAATATCTACACTTTTTAATGCGCTTTAACGACTTAGATTCCAAATCTAATCTAAATGGGTCTCAAAGCCCAATTAACATCCAATGTTGTTTAATTAAAAGTCCAATGGGCTTTCAATTGATTTCATAAGGCATGGGCTTTGGTCACTATATGACAAACCCAAATACCATGGCCCAAGTAAGAAATCACCCTTATTTGCCAAGAAACCAATTTTGGACCATAAGGCCCAATTAAACTTTTAAAGCCCATTTGTTATATTTGGACTTAATGGAATGGTTTAGGCCCAATATGGATCCAATCTATTTGGCCCAAACCTACTTGGCCCAACCAAGTCCATAAGGCCCAAATACAACAATTACAAGCCCAATTCAAAATCAAGCCCAATTTATTAAATTCCAATTTTCCAAAATTCATAATTTAATAAACCAAAGTGTTTATCCATGATTAATCTTTTAAATTAACATTTCCAAAATACTAATCTAATCCATTAATCATGCTTTTCATCATCAACTAATGTCCAACATAATTGATTCAAAAATTCATCTCATTACATGCTATATAGCTCACGGCATTAGTGGGTATTTTTGTCCGATTTCGTTTGCAATCCGATTGAATTACGAATCAACATTTCCCAATTTTTTTAAGTCATCCAATGATCAAAGGAACAAAAAATACCATGACTATTTAGGGTATCAAACTCTCGGCCAAGCCAATTTATTTGGGGAAAAATTGATCCAATCCAATTTTCACAAAATTGATCACAAACAACTCCAAGTCATCCATATACAAGAATGCTCAAACAAGTAATTTAGTCAAAACATGCTGAAATCCAATTTACACAAATTTTACCCTAATCATATTTCATGCTCAAAATGGCTCTGATACCATTGTTGGTTTCTAAGGTGGTCCAAAGATCAATATAAGCAATGAAAAGAATGAATACTAATAAGAAGTATAGCGGAAACACACTTACATTGAACGGCTTTGGATGTGATGATCAACAAAAACTTTTCCTCCCTTTGTAGAAGCTTTCGGCCAAGGGACTTTTGTTGATGAAGTTCTACAAGCTCCAAGCTTTATAAGGATTCCAAGCTCAAAGATTAGCTTCCCTATCACCTTTTTTGATTCTTCAAGTGTGCTAGCAAGATTGGAAAGAAAAATAATTTTCCCTACCAAGGAGAGAGGCTCACGGTTTTTCTCAAAGAAATGAGAGAGAGTTTTTCTTTTCTTTTCTAAAAACATAATAAAATCAATTACCAAAATTTGGTATATACTTTCAAAAAGTCAACCAAAATTTTGACTCCAAAATAGCATTAAATGCCCACACCAACTTCTATCATGAATAGTGACTGCATGTCACTCACCAAAAAGGTGACTTGAGATCTATCACTAAAGTGACAAGTGATGTGACTCGCGATGTGACTTGTGGCCGCATTTGATTCAAAATCGGAGTGGCGTCGCAAACACATTCCAGGCTCGGGTTCGTTAATTCCGAAATAATGAATTTTTCCGTTGCGACGTAATTAAATCAAATTCAATTAAATAATTATGCCTAGAAAAATTACTATTCACATCGCTAGCGAATTAATTCTAAATCAATTCGTTAGCCCGAATTAAAATCCAATTTTAATTCCGCGTCGAAATCCAATTTCGTAAAATATATCGAATATATTATTTTATCGATTAATTCCAAATTAATCGTTCTCTCTCTTGAAATAATACTTTATCCTAGATAAAGTCTCTCCGCTATTAATCCCAGATTAATAAAGTTCGAATCATACGTCATCGGTGAATCTTCGGGAAGTGAACCAAGAGATCCCTGGATATATTGGTAGTAAATCCGGTCGTCGGACTATCCGAACACGTACGTACCTTGTACTACGTTCTTACCGATTTACAAGACAAGGTTGGCTTATAGCAAAGCGCCATGCCTACCCAATTCTCCAGAAATATTCTTAATGGAATATATAATCTATGTCAGGCGTAGTATATGTAGTATTGCGTATAACGATCCAGTATCGGATGTCACATGCAAGGCTTGGGGCAGGAATAGTGTTTGCCTCGTACGAAGCATATATCGGATCACTAGCAACTAGTCTCTTTATAATCGGATAATCATGACCTAGTCATATTATCGCGATGGTTGCAACCCTTTAGAGAACCAATTATGTATCCCTGCGTGACCATCATCTCCATATGACTGAAGTGATACTTTCGTCTTGACATCACACCCAATACACTACAATTCTCAAAAAAGCCAGAAGAGGCATACACAGAACCTGTTAAAGTCCTGGACGACCAAAACCAAAGTGTATTGATTGTCGCAAGTACTAGCGATGCAAGTCTCAGGTTAAGACCAAATACACCTACCCTGATGCGGACTCCCATAGACACATAGTCATACTACCAATAAGATTCCGATGGGTCTATCCAGAGCGAAGCTGTTTCCGTACCATCGGTAAACACAACCTCCTACCACACTTGCATAAGTATCCAATACTTAAATATATGAGAACTATGATGTTACGGTTCCATAACACACACAAGTACGATACTAGTCTATTCCACATTATCGATGTCCAATCTCGATAATACTACGACTAGGGATATTTAATGATTAAACCGTCGTGGATTGATACTGTCTCATATCATCTCAATCCGGAACTAATCATAAGGACTTTCATCATTCACACATTTAAGTAATCTAATTACGAAATGATAAAAGGCAATTTCATTTGCTACATAATTAATTTGTACAAAAACACAATATCTTTTATAAATAGTGACGCTATGGGTTATAATTGTCCAACAATCTCCCACTTGGCCTATAGCCAGTCACTCAAACATCTAACACCTGAACTATGTACATGTCGCTTATAATTTTGCTGAGGAATAGCTTTCGTCAGTGGATCTACAATGTTGTCATCTGATGCGACCTTCTCGATCTTCACATCGCCACGATGTATGATCTCACGAATCAAATGGAAACGTCGAAGAACATGCTTGGATCGTTGATGAGACCGCGGTTCCTTAGCCCGCGCTATAGCCCCAAATCAAATAAAATCAAATAAATCTAATCAAATCACATACCTAAATGTAACAAATAAAATCAAATCAAATATATCATCTTCCTAATCAAATAAAATCATATCTAATCACTTCCCTAATTAAAAGATTTTTCTCTATCAAACACTAATAAAAAATATCTCTGATAATTACACAAATCCTTTCCCTTTTCACACAAGGTAAACCCCAACCCCTTGACTATAAAAAGAAGCCTAAACCAAACCCCTAGCTGATTCTCAAAAAAACACAAAAGAAAATAACCTAGCAACTCACGCCCAAAGCAACAAGAAACAAAGCAAATAATTCTCTCTTCTCCTCCTCTCTACCATCACCGAAACACTCTCCCAAAACAGCGAGGGAACATCACCAAAACACCCCTTAAACAGCAAGCACAATCACTGAAACATACCCCTGAAACAACCCTTCTATTCACCAAAAATCACAGGTCAAAACTGTCCATACAATCACCGAAAATCACCCATGAAACTGCACTGCAGTGACAGAAAATACACCCCCAAAGAGCAGCCCAAACACCCTCAAACAGCAGCCTAAATTACCAAAAATAGTGACCCAAAACATTGCACCTTAAGACACCCCAAATACCGCAAACAGTAACCAAAAAACACAACAAGAAACAGCAGCGGAACGGAGTAAAACAACAGCCTGAGCAGCGAGGCAACGAAGAGAAACAATGAACCAGTTAACCGGAGGGAGTTGTAGAGCATCAACCCTTTTCGAAAATCGCGTAGCGCATTTCTGAGAGACGACTTAAGAGGTTAGACCTGAGGGCACCCTTTTTATTTCTTCTCCTTTATTTTCATTTATTTTCTTACTTTATTTCGAATGAGTATTGTGGATTGGTGCATGATGTGATTTTCGGATGAACGAAATATGTGTTCTCCCTTGTGGTATATCGGATGGAAACCCGGACCTAAATTCCGTAGCCGATTCTGAATGGACGGTATTACGGTCTGCACTCGGGATACATTGCCACATACCACTTGAGAGATTCACATGTTTCGTTTCATCCAACCTTGTGTTTAAGCATGATTTAGTCGTTAGTATGTTATTACTTTCTGCATGTTACTTATTTATGCATTGTAATGTAATGCGCATGGGAAAATCAAGTTGGATTAAAGGTCATCCGTTTTGAGGGATGAAAAGCCTAAGGGCTACTTTTACCACAATGTTTTGCCGCGCTGGACGAAGTATGTTTGATTGAATGTGAGATATATTTAATCGGACATACGAAGTCCCATATCATTGTCTTATTTTTTTATATGCATTGTAATGTAATGCGCATGGGCTTATTATGTTGGTCTAAAGGTTCTCTACTTGAGGGAAGAAAAGCCTAAAAGACTACCTTTACCATGACATTTCGTCGCGCCTTTTATTATTCCATTATTTGCTTTCTATATGCCATCTCCTAGTTAATGTTGGACATAATGACCCATAGCGTCACTATTTGCACAGATCATTGTGTTGTTGTAGCAAATTAACTATGTGACAAGGAAATTGCACTCTCATCATTTGTGATTAGATCACCATAGATATATAAATGAAGAGAGGTCCCTATGATTAGTTCCTGGATTGAGATGATATGAGACAGTATCAGTCCACAAAGGATTAATCATTAAATATCCCTAGCCGTAGTATTATCGAGACTGGACATCGATAATGCGGAATAGGCTAGTATTGCACTTGTGCGCGTTGTGAGGGCACAACGGCATAGTTCTCATATATATAAGTATTGGATACTTGTGCAAGTGCGATAGGAGGTCGTGTTTCACCGATGGTACGGGAAACAGCTTCGCTATGGATAGACCCTTCAGAATCCCATTGGTATTATGACTAGGTGTCTATGGGAGGCCGAAATCAAGGTAGGTGTGTATAGTCTTAACCTGAGACTTACATCGCTAATACTTACGACAATCGGTAAACTTGGTTTTGGTGGTGGGGGATCTTAACTGGTTCTGTGTTCACCTCTTCTGGGTTTATCAGAGAATCGTAGAGTATTGGGTGTGATGTCAAGACGGAAGTATCACTTCAGTCATATTGGAGATGATGTCACGCAGGATACGGTATTAGTGCTTAAAGTGATGCGCATCCAATCGTGATATTATGACAGGTCATGAATATCCGATTATATAGAGACTAGTTACCAGACATCCGATATGTGTTTCGGACGGGGCAGACACTTATCCAGCCCCAGCCCTAGCACATGATTATCCGATACTGGGCCGATACGCACAATACATTAGTATACTACGCTTGATACAGATCTTAAATATTCTTTAATGGATATGTCCGGAGAATTAGGTAGACTTGGTGCTTTGCTAGGAGTCGACCTTGTCTCGTAAATCGGTAGAACGTAGTACTTGGTACGTACGTGATTCGGATACTCCGACGACCGTATTTACTGCCAGATTATCCGGGGATCTCATGGGTCGCTTCCCGATAATCCACCGATGACGCACAACTCGTACTCTTGAATAATCTGGGATTATACAGAAGAGAGAGAACAGTAATCTAGGATTAATTACGGAGATATTTTATCTAGGATAAAATATCGTCTAGAGAGAGATAACGATTAATTTGGAATTAATCGGTAAATTAATATATTCGATATATTAAACGAAATTAGATTTCGACGCGGAATTAAAATTAGATTTTAATTCGGGCAAACGAGTTAATTTAGAATTAATTCGTTAGCGACGTAAATAATAATTTCGCTAGGCGCAATTATTTATTTAAATTCGATTTAATTAACATCGCGACGTAAGCTCGGTATTTCGGAAATATCGAACCCGAACGCGTGAGTGCACGTGGGCCCACTTTCATTTGGAAACGTGTGGGGCCCACATGACACATGTCATTCTAATGCTTTGCATGTAGATTGTGTACATGCACTCAATGTCATTGCATGGAGTTTGAGTGTTTGACACTCTAAGCCATTGCATGTTTTGTGTCATAATTTTATTATTAATTTAATAAAAATTATGGCATAAATATAAATTGATTTTTGGTAAATCATTTTAACTTAACACAAAACTTCTTCTCTCTCAATTTTCTCTCTTCCTCTCACACCCCAAAACAGAATTTTGGGACTGGTTTTGAACCAGAAAAACGTGACACTAAAGGGAAGCAAGGGTTGGGTTTTCATGGTGAAAACCGCAAGTGCTAGCACACTACGAGTCTTGCGAAGGTGGTAGGGAGGTTCACCCATGAGGCGGGACTCATCCGACGGAGTTTGGAGCTTCGTTTTGAGACCCGAAACTGCCAAGACAGTGAGCATGGACTGGTTGCAGTGGCGTGAGCAAGGCAATACGTTTTTGGCCTTGATTCGTCTTCAAATCGACATAACCGATCAATGTGAGTATTCCGCTACCTCCGTTGATGTATTCATGCATTATTTCATGTCTTGATTTGATCTTGGGACCTTAGAAATAACCAACAATGGCATCATGAGCTAATGTTGCAAGCATGAAATTTGTAGGGTTTAAAATTTGGGTAAATGTGATTTGAGCATGATTTGAATAAATTGCTTGTTTGAGTATGCTTATAACATGTTTAAATTCATTTTGGTTGGACTAATTTGATGAAAAATGATTTGGAATTATTTTCCCCAAAATTAATGCCTTGGCCGAATGGTTTGTGATATTTTGGATTCTTGGAATTTTGTGATTTTGATTCGTTTGATGAGTTAGAATCATTTAGGTTGATGTTAATTTGAATCGAATTGGATTGGATTTCGAATTGGACAAAAACCCCAAATTCCTTACCGTGGCCGAATGTGTCATTGCCCTAATGTCTTGGTAATTTTGGTTTTGTGACATTGGATGTGTATAAAATCAAATCGGATGTTGATTTGATGTCAATTGTAGGTTCGATTGGATCGAAACCGAATCGGACACAAAATCACCTTCCTTGGCCGAGAGCATGAAAGCATGTAAATGGGTTTGATTTTTCATTATGTGTGTTTGACATGTAATAATGAATTAAGTATGATTAATTGGACTAATTTAGTGTTTTGGAAATGTTGATTTAGTTGATTAATCATATAATGCACTTTTGGTAATTAAATTGTGAAAATTGGATTTTTGGATTTAATTAATTGGACTAATTTTGGAAATTAGAATTTAAAGTTGTAATTGGGCCTATTGGGCTTGATTTATCAAGTTTGGTTTAGGCCAAGTGGATTGGATCCAATTGGGCCCAAAACCTTAACCATAAAGCCCAATTGCGACTAATGAACCTTTAAAGTTCAATTGGGCCTAATGGGCCAAGATTGATTTATGGGCTTATGGGGTAAATCCCGGATTGGACTTTGGTTATCGGTTTGACCCGAGTTGACCAAAAGTCCACGCCTTAAGAAATCAATCAAAAGCCCATTGGACTTTAATTGAATTGACGTTGGACGTTATTCGGACTTTGAGTCCCGACGCGATTGAATTTGGAATTTAAATCGTAAAAGGTTTATTAATATAAAGTGTAATATTTAATTTTGAATTGAATAGTGAATTAGTATTAAATACATGTTGTTTGGGCCAAAATTGACCCAAGGGCAAAAACGACATCTCGCGACGAAGCCAAAAGCCCATCAACCGATCGAGCCCATACCTAAAGATGTTATGCATATCAACGGACACCAGTTACAAAGCTAATATAAAAGAAACAGACACATAAATGTAGCCATTAAGATCGAGAGTTATGGGAGAAGATGAGATCTTCAGTTATCTATCATGAAATATCTGAATTAAACCCTCAATAAAGTCGACTCCAACGGGCAGATTCACGGGGAGAAGCCTATAAAAGAAGAAAGGAAAGACAAGAAACAGGGGAATCGAAAAGCATTAGACACCGAATATCTAGACATTTCTACGATTGACCGCCCTCACGGCCCACAAACCTAGATTAAGGTATATATCAGACCTTAATTTATTTATCTTACTTCATCACTACATAGGCTAACTTGAGCGTCGGAGTGCACACGGTCCCCACCACACCGGTGGGCAGATCACTCCTTATTCGCTTTATTTATTTTGCAGGATTCAATCGCGCCCTACAGAAAGAAAATCTCGATTGTGGCCTTGATCTAAATCTGCGTCCACAATTTGGCGCCCACCGTGGGGCTCGACAATCAAATCGCGCAGAAGTAAAGCATTCAATCAGACCAATCAAGAATGGCCTCAAACAACGAACAAATGCCGGACCAATTGGCGACACAACTAGCCACACTCCAAGAACGACTCAAAGTTCTTGAAGAAGAAAATTCGACGATGCGAATTTCGAATGAAAGTTTACGGCAAAGGTTGGATCACCTGTCATCCGACCCGCAACATCACCTCCAAGGCCAGACCAGCAGTGGAGGTAACCAAAGCAATCCAATTGTTCCCCCTATATCAGGCGAGCCAGAAAGCAACCAGCCTCCAGCTACTCTACCTATGGATCAGACCCATCTAATGGCCAATTCAATCAGGAGGGAGATGGTGGAATTCAAAGAAGCAATTTTGTCAAGACTACCAGGAGTGAAACTTCCGATTAGGAAAAGCAGGGCCGGGGCAATTTCAGACACACCATTCGACGAGTCAATTGTAGCAGTTGAATTGCCGCGAAAATTAAGCCCACCAGAAATGAAGCAATATGATGGGACTACAGATCCTGATGACCATGTTATTCACTATAAATTTAAAATGATGTCAACCGGCTTATCCCCGAGCCAATGGGAAGCAGAAATGTGCAGGTGTTTTGGGGAAACTCTGGCTGGGCCAGCTTTAACATGGTTTATCAATCTCCCATGCAGATCTATTAAGTCGTATCAGGAATTGGCGGACAAGTTCGTACAACACTTTGCGAGTTCGTGCAAGCTGGAGAAGACAACAGACGACCTTAACTCAATTCAGCAAAGGAAAGGAGAGTCACTACGAAGCTACGTTGCCCGGTTTAACCGCGAACGGATAACCATTCCCGATCTCCATCACCCCACGACGGTCGAGGCATTCAGGAATGGTCTTCTTTATGATAGTTGTCTTTATAAGAAATTGACAAAATTCAGATGCTGCACGATGGACCAGGTAATGGCAAGAGCTCAAGTAGAGATCAGGTGGGAAGAGGATAAAAGGAATAAGAAAAAAGTAGATGAAACCAATTCACGAGTAGACCGGAGGCATACTACTTTCAGACGACCCAGGTCAGATTTCCCCTCCTCAGCTGAAAGAAGGAACCTACATAGGGATGAATGGCGACCACATAACAGGAATTCGGACACACGACGAAGACCGTATAAAGATCGGGAGGATCTACCTGCAAGCAAGCCTCGACTTCCGGACTACAATTTCATGATTTCTCCCGGAGAATTGGTTTCGGTACTCAAGAAGTTGGGAAATGAGGAGAAATGAGACTCCTCCAACATATTTATACACACCTGAGAAATTTGGCGCCAATATTCCCGCCAAAAACTCCTCGTAAAACGTGCTAGGGTTTGCAGCTAATCAACCTTAATAGACTAGGTATAAAAAACAGAGCGTTGGACGTCAACATGAGATATCCCCCCAGATTAATTTCTGTCGAGTAAGATGAAATTTGCTACTCACTCTTCTCATACGACAATGTCGAGTGAAAATCGCCCCTGAATCACTTCCTGGTTCAGTCGACAGGGGACATCCCCCAGATTGACTCATGACGAGTCAGATGAAATTTGCTACTCACTCTTCTCATACGACAATGTCGAGTGAAAATCGCCTCTGAATCACTTCCTGGTTCAGTCGACAGGGGACATCCCCCAGATTGACTCATGACGAGTCAGATGAAATTTGCTACTCACTCTTCTCATACGACAATGTCGAGTGAAAATCGCCCCTGAACCACTTCCTGGTTCAGTCGACAGGGGACATCCCCCATATTGACTCATGACGAGTCAGATGAAATTTGCTACTCACTCTTCTCATACGACAATGTCGAGTGAAAATCGCCCCTGAACCACTTCCTGGTTCAGTCGACAGGGGACATCCCCCAGATTGACTCATGACAAGTCAGATGAAATTTGCTACTCACTCTTCTCATACGACAATGTCGAGTGAAAATCACCCCTGAACCACTTCCTGGTTCAGTCGACAGGGGACATCCCCCAGATTGACTCATGACGAGTCAGTTAAAATTTGCTACTCACACTTCTCATACGACAATGTCGAGTGAAAATCGCCCCTGAACCACTTCCTGGTTCAGTCGACAGGGGACATCCCCCAGATTGACTCATGACGAGTCAGATGAAATTTGCTACTCACTCTTCTCATACGACAATGTCGAGTGAAAATCGCCCCTGAACCACTTCCTGGTTCAGTCGACAGGGGACATCCCCCATATTGACTCATGACGAGTCAGATGAAATTTGCTACTCACTCTTCTCATACGACAATATCGAGTGAAAATCGCCCCTGAACCACTTCCTGGTTCAGTCGACAGGGGACATCCCCCAGATTGACTCATGACAAGTCAGATGAAATTTGCTACTCACTCTTCTCATACGACAATGTCGAGTGAAAATCGCCCCTGAACCACTTCCTGGTTCAGTCGACAGGGGACATCCCCCAGATTGACTCATGACGAGTCAGATGAAATTTGCTACTCACTCTTCTCATACGACAATGTCGAGTGAAAATCGCCCCTGAACCACTTCCTGGTTCAGTCGACAGGGGACATCCCCCAGATTGACTCATGACGAGTCAGTTAAAATTTGCTACTCACCATTCTCATACGACAATATCGAGTGAAAATCGCCCCTGAATCACTTCCTGGTTCAGTCGACAGGGGACATCCCCCAGATTGACTCATGACGAGTCAGATGAATTTGCTACTCACTCTTCTCTTCTATACGACAATGTCGAGTGAAAATCGCCCCTGAACCACTTCCTGGTTCAGTCGACAGGGGACATCCCCCAGATTGACTCATGACGAGTCAGTTAAAATTTGCTACTCACTCTTCTCATACGACAATATCGATCGAGTGAAAATCGCCCCTGAATCACTTCCTGGTTCAGTCGACAGGGGACATCCCCCAGATTGACTCATGACGAGTCAGATGAAATTTGCTACTCACTCTTCTCATACGACAATGTCGAGTGAAAATCGCCCCTGAACCACTTCCTGGTTCAGTCGACATGGGACATCCCCCAGATTGACTCATGACGAGTCAGATGAAATTTGCTACTCACTCTTCTCATACGACAATGTCGAGTGAAAATCGCCCCTGAACCATTTCCTGGTTCAGTCGACAGGGGACATCCCCCAGATTGACTCATGACGAGTCAGATGAAATTTGCTACTCACTCTTTCTACGACAATGTCGAGTGAAAATCGCCCCTGAACAATTTCTCGGTTCAGTCGACAGGGGACATCCCCCCAGTTCGATTCATGTAGAGTCAAAAGTTGAAGTCTTACGGACTAAGCCAACAGGACATACCCGTTTAACTCACGTCGAGTCAAATATAGGCACTGATATCCACTCTTCATACGACCAAGTCGGGTAAAAGCCTGAGGGGTCATCCCCATAGAATTTGTGTCAATTCCAGATCAGAATATGATAACCACATCTCATACGAGTGTGTCAAATAAAGCTCCTCCCAAATATACAGTTTGGTCAACCAGAGACCCCCATCTTCCTCGACAGAACGAAGGGCATTCCCAATTCACACGACATATTAAAAAGTGGATTCAATCATGCTTAATATGGATTTGGGGTTTATCCCAACCAAGGATAAACCCATGGCATTTCATTTGCACTCTGCGACACCCAAATCAAATTTATTCCTAAATCATCGTGGTACAGACGTATAAAGCTACTCATAAAGATTCATACGACATGACGGATACTCTTCAAGCCTAGGACTACCAGACTTGGAGAGTAGGGGACAAACTGTTTGGGCCAAAATTGACCCAAGGGCAAAAACGACATCTCGCGACGAAGCCAAAAGCCCATCAACCGATCGAGCCCATACCTAAAGATGTTATGCATATCAACGGACACCAGTTACAAAGCTAATATAAAAGAAACAGACACATAAATGTAGCCATTAAGATCGAGAGTTATGGGAAGAACATGAGATCTTCAGTTATCTATCATGAAATATCTGAATTAAACCCTCAATAAAGTCGACTCCAACGGGCAGATTCACGGGGAGAAGCCTATAAAAGAAGAAAGGAAAGACAAGAAAAGGGGGAATCGAAAAGCATTAGACACCGAATATCTAGACATTTCTACGATTGACCGCCCTCACGGCCCACAAACCTAGATTAAGGTATATATCAGACCTTAATTTATTTATCTTACTTCATCACTACATAGGCTAACTTGAGCGTCGGAGTGCACACGGTCCCCACCACACACGGTGGGCAGATCACTCCTTATTCGCTTGATTTATTTTGCAGGATTCAATCGCGCCCTACAGAAAGAAAATCTCGATTGTGGCCTTGATCTAAATCTGCGTCCACACATGTTAAATTAGATTTAATGATGTAGTTTAATTTAATTCATGAATTCGTACTTTAAGTACTTATTCGCAAAAACGAGTTTGACTCGAACAAAATCAAATCGTTGTTTGAACATTGGATGATCACTTAATTATCAGATTAATTAATTTGATTAGATTGATTGATAGCATGCTTATGTGTGTGAATACGTGGTTGTGTTGAATGAATAATGTATATCGGATGGATATTAGTCGGGTGGGCAATTTTAGAAATTGTTGTAATAAATTCGATTTATTAAATTGGACCTGCGTGTCCAGCCTTATCACCTTCTTTCTCTTTGTATTCTCTTCTCACCTATTCCCCTCTATGTATATGAGGTTTCTTTAGAAGTGTAGTGTAACGGGTAGAAGTTGTACAAGTGCTAGCTTGAGTGAGAAAGGGAGAGATTTGATCTAGGATCAATGTGTTAAGTATCCATCCGCATATCATTATTATTTTATTTCATACTCGCTTTATTATGTATTTAGAATGCATGTTTAAGGGTGTATGATGATGAGACCTTAACAAAGATAATTAAATTGGTAGCCAATTTGCACGCGAAAAACCCTCGTTTTATATTAAGCAAATATCCTTCCATTGAATGATTCTTGTTCAAGATCCGAAGTTGGCATTGGTTTGTTTTTGACCAAAGTCAAGACCTTTGTCAATCAAGGATGTACTTGAATCATGAGAGTTTTGTTGCATATCGGTGTCTTGTCCAAATCGTGATTTTTATTGACCAAAGTCAGATCACTTTTTGTCCAATGACATTGATTACGAAACTTTCCTCGTCAATGGGTCCCGCTTAACTGGAATCATTAGGTTTGTGTTTGGCCAAAGCCAAGGCCTAAATGATTCAGAGGATATGGTTAGGAAAATGTATTGGATACATTGACATTATACATATGTTTCGGACTTGGATGTCCACCTAACCGGATCTAGGAATTGGATAAGATCCAATTGATCTGTGAGATCTACCTGGTTAAATAGCATACAGCTTTTTATTGACCAAAGTCAGGGTTGTGTGTTATTTAATAGGATCCTAGCCCACTAGGAAACACGGTTTCCCGAGTACTCCACAGAGGGTTAGAGGCTCGACGAAAAATAGTGGGAGGCAAGTATTGAATTTGCAACATTCGTTCGAATACTCGCTAAACACGCTCATTTTTATTTTACTCGTCATAGTTATTAAAAGTATTAGTTGGACTAATATTTTATGTTGTTTTAAATTATATATATAGTTGGACTATATACAAACTCATTCAATATATAGTTGATTTTATAATTGGATTATAGTAATCAATATAATTGAATTAAATGATAGTTGATTTTATAATGGGATTATAGTAATCAATATTAAAATTATAGTTGATTTTATAATTGGATTATAGTAATCAATATAATTGAATTAAATGATAGTTGATTTTATAATGGGATTATAGTAATCAATATTAAAATTATAGTTGATTAAATAATTGGATTATTGTAATCATTATAATAAATAGTACCTTAATAATTTGATTAAATAGTTGGACTATTAAAATCAAGTAATGAATTGAAAAGGTTGAATATTTAAAATATATAATCCTTGGATTAAATGTTTTAAATGATTTAATTTTCAATTGGGAATTAATAATAGGTTAATTTATTTGATAAAATAACTTATATTACTAAGCCCATAATTAAGCAAATAGTAGAGCATAAAGTCTTTGGAAGATTTATGTGATGATGACTTTAGTGCTTAATTAATATACTTACAATAAATCTATCTTTAGATTTAAAAGTATTAAAATTGCAATTAATAATTCTTGGAGAATTAATTGACTATTCTAGTGGAGAAAAGTCAAAGTTTGCAATTAGGGCATGTAGCACAAGGTGCACATCGTTTCGATATTCCGAACCCAAGGCTTGGCCAAAGGTTTGTGAAATATTGAAAAGGATAATAAACATATCTCAAAGTGACTACCATTTGGATATGGAAGACACGAAGGAATTAAAGAAAGGGCGAGGCTCTAACTTTAAAAATATTTGTCAAAGTTATGTTCACAACTAGTATTAAAATTAGATTTTAAATACTTAGTGTGGTACATAAAATATATGTATTGACGTTCAGAATCCGCTGTGAGCTGGATACTGGCTTCAAGCCGAGATTTCTCTGCAAATCGGAAAACGGGACGAAAGTCGCTGTTTCGACCGTAGATACCTAAATTTAGGAACTACCATTTGGGTATGTACTTAAATTAGGAAATGTTATAATGTAACTAGTTAGACTAGAGACATTATCTCTATATCAGTGTTTAATCCATGCGGATAAAACCTTTATATTCTAAAGCACTAAAGTGTTTCATTATATAAGATGATACTGAGACAAATACATTAGATGTAAATAACATAATTTATATTATGAATATAAATAAAAATCTCAAACATATAAATGACAAATAAATAGCTCAAATTGATTTGATCAAATAGAGACTTATTTGCGGCATTGTTGTCTGGGACACAATTAAACAAGACTCGTATATCCACACTTTTGAAGAGTGGGTACTAGGACTGATTTGACTATTCAAATAAGGTCTACGAATCTAGTTTATTAAACAAGACTCGTATATCCACACTTTTTGAAGAGTGGATACTAGGACTGATTTGACTATTCAAATAAGGTCTACGAATCTAGTTTATTAGGTTAAATACCTAAAATACTATTTACTTGGTAATAGTAAAAGGGCCACCGATCTGTTAGCCCTATTCATGGTGAAGTAAGTGGGCCCATATCTAGCTAGGCTAGATGTGAACATGAATATTTCGTGACCTTAACGGATGTGACATCACGTTGTGGTTATGTGTTTCTTTTGAAGAACACAGATCGGAAACTTTAGAGTTTCGACACGAAGTAGACAAACAGATCGGCTATAGTGTTATTCCGCCACGGTAAGACCGAAATGGAAAAATACTTAAGCAGTAAGTTTCATATATAAATGAAAGAGTACGGTATTCTTTCATATGAGGACTCCTCCCGAGACACGTTAGTTAGACGGTGTGTCCGAACCAAAAACCGAATTTTGTTGGACATGATAAGGTTTATCACGAGTCGCTCTGAGCTATAATTTCCTTCAACATGATATGTATTAACAGTGCAAAACTTATTTAGAATAAGGTTCCATATAAATCTGTTTGACAGATATCATATAGGATATGAACAGGGAAGAAACGAGGTTTCTCATTCCTGATAATTTGGGTATGCCAGGCATGACG